>JAHREE010000358.1:2146080-2245892 GCA_033628505.1 Tringa tobata | reverse complement strand
TCCCCGCGCGGCTCCCCGCCACGCCACCTCCGCGCCTGATTGGCTGCCGCGGACTTCCTGGTTCCGGCTGGGGCTCGGGCTGTGACAGCGGGGTCCCTGAGCTCGGAAACCCCTCCGTACAGCGCGATCCAACCCTCGCCTCCAGCTTACCTCAGTTCTCGTCGCCGATGTCGGTGACGACGTCGCCTCGCCGACCGACCCGGTGTCTGCTGTGACCACGTTTAAATCCCAGCGCGGCTCCCCGCCACGCCCCCTCCGCGCCTGATTGGCTGCCGCGAACTTCCTGGTTCCGGCGGGCGCTCGGGCTGTGTCAGGGGGTCCCTGAGCTCGGAAACCCCTCCGTACAGCGCGATCCAACCCTCGCCTCCAGCTTACCTCAGTTCTCGTCGCCGATGTCGGTGACGACGTCGCCTCGCCGACCGACCCGGTGTCTNGCTCGGGCTGTGACAGCGGGGTCCCTGAGCTCGGAAACCCCTCCGTACAGCGCCATCCAACCCTCGCCTCCGGCTTATCTCCGTTCTCGTCGCCGGTGCCGGTGCTGCCGGTGCTGCCGCCGCCTCGCCGACCATATGTGGAGTGTTTTTTTCCTTTGTTCCTTTAAAAGAAATTGAGCTTTGCACTTGAGGCTAAGCTTGGGACTGTTCATTGGGAGTTAGGATGAGTTGCAAGTGCAGTGAGGCCTCTGTAAGATTACACAGCTGAAGCAGAACAAAACTTTCCCAATACGTGGATAATTGCATGCAATTTACCCATGGGGCTTTGCATTATTTTTCAAAGTGTTTTGAATAGCAGTGATCTTCATGGTCACAGTATTCATGAGATAACTGTTATCTACTGGAGAAACATTTCAGGTAAACTTTAGACAGCAGCTCTGTTATTTTTGCACTTGCAACATCTTTAGCAACTCCATTGTACTGTTAAAGCTCAGCCTGTTTTAGAGGGAGCAGTAAGGCCTGGCTCCCAATGGCCTTACTTCATGTTGGGAGAGAGAGCTGGTCCTGAAGATATTCAGGTCTATGTAGTAAACCATGAAATGGGGAGATCTCTTTGAACCATTGTTTTGCACTGGTGAATCAAGGAGAAGATATGGTGGAGCCCCGTTCTGTCAATAAAAAGAGGAGACATCCTGACTGAGGACAGGATTGGGCCCGTTTGCTACTGATGGGTGTTGGAAAGCAGAATGCAAAGCATCACCAGTGCCTGCCATGGGATCGAGCCAAGCCAGTGCTAGGAATGAGCACTGCACATCTGAATGTATCACTTGAGCTGCACTTGCTCTTTTGCTTCCTCCTCCCTACTTGCTAAAGAAGTGCCAACATGTTTCCAAAAAATGATGCTGGTGGTGAATGGGCTGCAGCCTGTTCTTCTCTCCCAACCGCTGCTGACAAACAGAGCCCAACACCCATACCAACTGCTTTGCACAGCTGTCTGTCGCAAACACTGTCACCCACAAGAGGAGGATTAGTGATGCCACTGCTTCTGCTGGCACCACTAGTCTTGTGTGGGTCTTGGGAAATATGCAGAAAGGGCTTCTGTGGCCCTTCAGCCCTCTCTCTGATCCTGAAGACAAACTGCACACTGCTTCTTGAACCACAGCAGCTTCTATTAGGCATGTTACCATTAGGCATGAAAACAGAGGTCTCTAACCCTCACACTACAAAATATTTCTTACAGTGCAAATGTATGTGCTTAAAAGGAAAAAAAAAGCTGAATGCTTTTTGTTCTTCTTGTTGAAGTTTTAGCCATGGAAAGAGAAAGACTGGAAAGAAGTACTGACAAATCATTTATTTCAAAATTGGAAAGAATATTTTAAAATGCTCAGAAAATTTGTACATGGAGCTATTTTAAAACTAACAACAGAGTGATGACATCTTGGAATGAATGCCTACAGAGTTAGCAGGGAAAAGCTCTGGGTAAATTAGTTTCAGATGGATGAGAGACATTTAAAAAAAAAGTTTAAGTGACTTAGAAATCTAAATCTTCCTTTCAGTCATGGCTAAAGGTACTTAGAAAGACAGCTTTTTTCAAAATGTGACTTGAGCTCCTGAGTTACAGACAGCCTTTGAAAACTGTTTAAATGTAAGACAGTTTTCTTTGTAAAGTAGAAAATGTGACAAATTTTAGATACCCTTACATGGGGAGGTTTGTAAGGACCTTTACTGAGTACTGTTGAGATAAGACTTCAGAAGAAAAGATTTCTTAGAAACCTCAAAACTTACCTAAAGGATCTCAGGCTACTTACTGACATTTCAGTTGCTCATTTCCCCAAATAAGCAGCAGCAGAGGTAAAGGGAGCAGATGAAAATATGAGGGTCATAAAAGAAAGCAAATTATGTTTAGATTTCATCAGTAACCAATAAGGAAAGAAATCTATTTGCCCAGAAATTCAAGCAAAATGTCCAGGAACATTTCCGGGGAGACTTTCTCTGTGGGAAGTGCTGTGTGGCCTATGCTTTCTCATCGATCCTTGTGCATCGTGTGCTCTGGTCTCTACCATGGAGACCAAGCTGGTTTTAGTTTATTTAGTTCATTTAGTTACTAAAGAATTAATTATTCTCAAGGCTCAAGAGGTATTGATGTATTTTCAAATGGTACAGTCTAAGACCATTTGTTCACAAATTGCAAACTGTCTTACCACTCAGCTTGCCAATACTTTATGTCCCAAACCTATAGATTTTATGGCAACTTTGTGATATAAATTTGGGATAAGAATTGCTCTGATCACCACCTTGCAGGCACACAGTCTGAACAATGTTGGAATTATTTATCAGAAATGTACAAATAGTGATGTCCCTCACAAAGGCCAAATGAAAACAGTACTTTTGCATTGCATGTAGTTACAATTAACACACCACAGTGGCATCTCTGTTGAAACATGAATCTTTAGCATTAATCTGAGAATTTTTGTTTAAGGAGTAGAACAACACAAGAAGCAATCACATTTCCAATGTTATGAGATAATCCCAGTAAATTATGTTTTGTATGCTCGATTCAACACTCTAGATGGGTTTTTTCAAGATTTGTTTGAAGCACCTATATACTTTTTGTGAGCATCAGGGTCCTGATCTTGCTGCTATTCTGACATGAAAAGGTATCATCACGTAACTATATTTGAAGAGGTACCACCAGAACCTTTACAAGTAGTTTTTAAGTTTGGATCTCTGTTTGATATTGACCACCTTTTCCTCAGTATTTTGATAGGAACTTCAAGGAAGCCATGTTATGGCCAGGAAAATGGCAAGACCATTTTATGTAAACAAAGCTGAATAATCTGGTTACATCAAATACAGAATACAGCAAAATAAGCTTCATTGATTCTAAAGCAGACATTTTCAATAAAACCAGCCACCCACAGACATATTTAATCACCTTAGTAAAGAGGATTTGATTTTCTGTGGCAACTGAACATCTGTCACATCCATTGACTTCCCAGATACTTTTGATTTTTTTGTTCCAAAATGGATGTCCATAACACTCATTGAGTGAATATTTGATGTTCCATCTGGTCCAGGCGTGTGTTCCTGTTACTGCCTTTGTACCACTCAGATTTTTTAAAGGAAAATTTGTAAGCAACATTTTTGACTTTTGAGTGCTTAAGCCCCATCAGCCACACTGGAATTAAGACATCTACTTAGGTTTAGGCTGAAGCACACATGCTGCCCTGGATATGACTGGTCTCAGTCAAAATGTATGTTAGTTACAGTAACACTTTAATTTTTTAGTTTTTTTTTAGAATGATCCATCTGATTTTTTTTCCCTTTGAGCCTGGGAGTTGTGCAATACCCTGTCTTACTGTAATATTTGAGTAGCTTTAGTGGACTATGTCGTTGGAATTAGATGATCCTCTCGTTCAGACAAAGCCTGGCTCTCACTACCTGCTCCTGAAGTGGGTTTCCATAAGGCAGAGTAGCTCCAAGTTAATGTGACCTGCAGGTCTTCTCCCCACCATGCGCCCCCAGGGACACTTCCACAGGGTGTCTGGTCCTGGGGAAGCTGGGAGAGGTGGTGTCCAAGAGCCCTGGGGAGGCTGCTGGGGCTACATCTGCACCCATGAGCAAAGCTGGGTTAGCACTAATTCCTGCCTCCTTACCCCATCTAAAATTAACATCCTCTCTCTTGGTTTAGATGCAGTGTAATTGGCTTTCTCAGATACTTCAGAGAGGGATGATCAGTCCTGGCAATTTTGGATTAATAAATCAACTTTTAATTGATGAGCTAATTTGAATTTTGGTGATGAATTCTTCGATAACATGAAACAAAAATGGACAAGGAGGAGAGAGAGATTCTGAACAATAAACCTTAGAAAATGCAGATGTGATACAGAAATGAAAGTTGTTGCACAGCTTTCCTAACTGGCAGTGCTTCTTACAGAGTTTATTAAGTTTTTTTCCTAGGAAATCTGTTTTCATGTGTAGTTGATTAAATGAGGGGAAAGAATCCATTTACATAATTTTCAAGGCAGACAACTAATTTCTGAAAGCCAGAGGTTACAGAAAGTTAGAAATTATGTTGTCTAACTTTGGTATTACAGAGCAATGACCAATATTTTCATTTGTTGGCCTCAGACACCAAAACCTTCCTGAACTGTTAGAAGAATTTGGATGCAGAACAGAATGAATTACTCTTGATACTTGAAGAAAATAAGCCTTTTTCAAAATCACTTTATTTTATTTATTTATGAATTTTATGAAACTTTTATATTATTATTTGTATTAAAAACTGTTTTATAGGAAACACAAATTTTAAATAAAACTTTGCAATTTTAACACTGAATCCTTGGTCTATTTCCAGACATGTTGATTCTATGTATCATGAATTGTATAAAAAGAAATACATAATTATATCATCTTATATCAAGAATTCATACTGAATCTAAATCAGGAATGACTGATGTAAAATAAGCATTTTGCTTAAAAATCAGTAATCTAAAATTTGATTATTCACATTGGATTCGGTTCTTTAGTCTCAATTGTACAAAATGGATAAGAGCCAATTTTACTTTGTTTAAATTTTACTGCAAGTTGTTAATGCATCTTTCCATGTCAGAATCTAAAAAAATGCTATACCAGAAGTGTACATTAAATTGATATTACATGGACAAACTCTGCCCTTGGATATGCATTTCCATGTTTGCATGTAAGACAAGAACTTGATCCACAATTTACAATTAAGTGAAGCAAAGATATAGAGCAAATCTTCTAGATTCATACAAAAGAACATTAAGCAATTTTTTTTTTGGCCCAAACGTGCTGAATCCAAAATCTGATGTTGCTTCTTCAAGACCAGAAATTGAAAGTCTAGATTTCAGAGACATTTATGTTCTGCTTTTATGACATATCTTAATACTTCTGTCTGCTGGAAACTCAGGTGTATCTTTTTTCTCTTTTGGGACAGTTTAAATCTACTTCCATGGTTATGAAGTTTTTATGGCTAGATTTGAAGATACCCTATGGTGGGTTATTCACAGTTTCTCTGGATGTCACTTTTTCAGATGTAGGGTCATAGTATCTGTAAATTAATAGCTCATTCATGACTATGTTAAGTGTCAGGCTGCAAAGCTGCTCGATCAATGATTTCTTTCTACATGATTTTACATTTTTTACACTTCCATTTTGTTCTATCTACATTCATTTTACAGTACTTCATAAAAGGCAGGAAGCATTTCCCAGAAGAAGATTGAATCTAGCACATTGAATGAGCCAGGATTCTTGAGAAAAATAGTGTATTGTTATGACTTCAAAGCCTGACGTAAATATTCAGAAGAGGCTGAATTAAGATTTGAGCCTTACTGATGAGCAACAGGGCCAGGTAATAGAAGTCAGAGAGAATGCACATGTAAGCTTGCACACACACACCCCGGCCCCGACACACACCCACAATAGACATGTCCAAAACCCAAATCATAAAAATCGCATCATGACCACAGAAAGCACTCAGATGTATCGAAGTGCCAAAAATGGGAAATGAACCTTGAGGCGGATACATCACAATCCCATATTATATTTTTTGACCATTTATTCAACATATTGGATAGATTTGCTCTGGAAAAAAAAATCAGATTTAATTGATAAAAGAGGTTTTTGCTGCAGAAATTGAAAGATATATAAAGAATGTGGCAGGGGATTACAGGATAGATATAGAATGATCTTAAGGTTAGCATTTCTCCCATGCCTTTTTTTGTGTACTAGACAAGACTGTGTTGGTATCTTGGGACTTTTGCTTGCATAAAACAAAAGTAAGTTATTAACAATTAATAATAGTCATTGTCTTTGGGTTTGGTTTAGAGTTTTTTTTTGGTACTGATGTAGTGGTATAGTGATGACTTACGCAAGTGGGAAAATACAAACAGTTATAGCACTTTGGAGTACATTGTAAGAAAAGCAAGCGATTTGTGTGGGCAACTTACAAAGCAGCTGAATGGCTCTGGCAAATTTAATGAGAGAAATCCAATGATGTTGTCCTGTTTCTTCAGAATTAAAGGAATTTCTCTGATTATTAGTGTCCTTACAATAGCTATTAAAAGTGACTCTGTCAATGATTCCGCAAAGTCTAAAAGCAACATGTAACCTCACTACCTTCACAATCATTATCAAACTCAGTATGAGATGTTCTCCCTGTTAGAGACCAATATTCCAAATAGTTTCTGAAAATACAACTATACTTTCAGTGGCAAATATTGTACAGTATAGTCTAAGTCTAAGTTTAAGTAAGGAATGAATTTTTCTTGGTCATGAGTTCCAACAGTTTCAAATTGCTAGACCAGTTGATCTTCTAATGCTCCCTACTTATAACATTATAAAATTCATTTTGTCTGTAACTTCAAACAAGTTTATAATTTATGATTCCATAGTGCCTTGTACGATTGTCCCATCAGCTACTTCTACTGGATAGTAGCTTCTCTTGCACAGTCTTTTGCTTATTTCTCTGTTATTTGCAATTGTGCGAAGAAATCTCTGAACAGTTCCTTTATTAATGGTTGCTTTAATGTAATGTGGTGTTCCAGATTAATTACAGCTTCTGGTCTACCTGTTTAGCTAGAAGGCTTTCCTGGATGTTAGGATGATCACTTATTTCTGTTCTCTTGCTAATGTTTCTGTATTTAAACTCAGTTGCCCTCATGAAAACCAGAGTCAAGATCTCCATCAGCTTTGTATAACATGATGAAAATCAACAAGCAAACAAACAAATACAAATAACGTTCAGTCTTCTAGGTCAGTTCTCTGTTTTTTGAAGGCTCCTAGATGCCTTCAAAATGGAGTGCTCTGGTTTTTTGCATTTTTCCCCCTCATTCAAGAGAAAGTTTCTGTGACAAGGAAGCAGAGGAACAGTACTTTGCTTAGGAAAAGGACTGAAGTTTTTCAGTCATAGCTGGGGTTTTTCAGTCAGAGGCACTGTTCTTCTTTCGTATGCCATTTAAGGGAGCAATCCTTACCTGGGACAGTGCTCAACAATGAAGATAGCTTTGCCCAAGTGCATTTTAACAGACCGGAGGATGCAAGGGCAGAGGGAATTTGCCTTTGTACAAATTGTTCCTTCTAGATTTTACAGTAGTGTGGAACTGATTTGAGAATTACACTTGTAGAATAGCTAGGGATGGGAGAGACCTCAGGGTAATCCACCCTCATCCCAGCCTGGGCTCACACCAAAGCTTTATTCAGCCTCATGTTGGGCTGATCAGGGCTTAATTAATTTGAGTTTTGGATATCTCCAAGGGTGGAAATACCACAACCTCTCCATTTTTTTTCAGCACTCAGTTCATCTAAGAGTTAGACTAGGCTGTTTTTCTGCAGTGTGAGTACAGATACTGTTATGTACTCCCAAAGTCCCGGCTGACATCTCTTATGGAATCGTCTAGATAATTCCCTTTGGCTATGTTATTAACTTGACTGGTTTTTGCTTATTTTCTTTTTCAAGGGAGTTTGTGATTTTCTTCAATTTTATCTCCAAAGAAAGGGCATAGCAAGTTCATGTCACCAAGTATAAGCCACCTGATGGAGTCGTCTTAACAGGGAGCTGCAGTGAGCCCATCTCACATAGTTAACAAAGAAAAATAACATCTCTGGCAAGTACCTTTACCTGCCCAGGCTCTGCCAGGTTTGAAACAAAAGGTTGTCTCAAAGTAAAAAAGATGAAATGTGTTATTTAAATAATTCAAAACAAAGTATTCCAACTTAAGGAACAATTGTTTTTTTTTTTTTTACTGACAAAATCATATGTTACATTTGCTGGAATTCACAAATTCCATGCATTTTTCAACACATGAAAGATTAAAGGTTTCTGCCCTACCTGCATTAATTTTATATAATTAGAGATGAGCTTTAAAGTTCTGAGGAAGTGAATTACTTGTGAAGTGAATTACCTGTCTGTGTTTTACATTGTGAAAATTTTAAAATAGATTTTAACTCAATTTTAAGAGAAACAGGCAATTATTTAAGCAGATTTTTAAGGATTTTGTTGAATGAAAAGAGGGGTTTACATATCTGCCAAAAAAGCCTTGCTGAGCCAGGGCTTTAATGAAAAAAACAGTTTAGAATGGCTTTATGTTGCAGTAGAAAATTAACCATTTCCTTCTGATAACTAGATTTGCTCAACAATTTTAACAACCTTTTTTTTTTCTTTTTTATTCAACAGAAAGAACTCAACCTTTTTGACTGAAGATGGAAAACCTTTTCAGATTATGAAGTAATAGAAAAGAATCAGAAAGAATAAACATTTATAGATACAAAAATTTACTAAAAACAGATTTACATAAATCTCTTACATTGTCATAACACTATCCTATGAATTTTTTTTATTCCCTTGCTTTGATATTATTACTGATTCTATCTCTGCATTCTCTGTCAGCTGAATCTCTGCTATTTCGTTTTGAAAACAGTCAAGAAGGCAAACATTACTGAGGAGTTGTGATTGACTACAGTAATACTTTATTGCAGGATCTTTGTGGCTAGGCCTGTTGGACAAAATGCATTGCTGGGGACAAGCAAACAGCTGGCATGCTGTAGAGAGGACAGTTTGCCATGTAGAGTCAGGGTATAGGGCTTCAGGGTCTATGTGCTCCATTCCTACTTGCTGTGAGGCAGTCTGCCATGAGAAACTGCCCCTCAGGCAAAGGGGCTCTTTGGACTGTAAGGTGCTGCTTGTGAATGAAGCAGGGGAGGAGGTGATGGGGGTCACCCTAAAGTCTCCAAAAGATTAAAATATTTTTCTTTCCCCTCAGTGACCCATTCTGCTCTATCTCAGCTGCATAAAACATTTTACTACAATGGGAATTTATATGCAAATGAGTTTCGCATTGCATTGAGAAGCAGATTCAAATCCCTGAAGTGTCTGGGAGGCAAACCTTCAGATCAGGTCCTCAATGGCTTTTGGTAAGTAAAATTCTTTAGCACTGGACTGATGTTGCTAATGCTGTGATTCTCCACACCCAAGCAGGAATGGTTGAATTTTTGCCCTAGTTCTCTAGCTTCCACATCAGAAATGGCAGCCCAAGAAGAAACAACACCGTTCAGATGCGATGAACAGACTGTGTTTATTCACTTTATATACAAATAGTGGCATTGTCCCAGTGCCTCTGTTTAGTTCTGCAGTGATCCAAAAAATAGATTCAATAATGAATATTCATTTGGAAATGTTTTTCATGATTGACTCTAAGTCAATTGCATGTTGGTTGGTTGCTTACAATGTGAAAACAGCACTCCTAGATATTTCTGAAGAGAGGTCCGCGTTTCAGGACCTTAATTGACAGTTAAGTAAGAGTGTTAGAATTCTAAAACCTGAAACGTCCTCTCCCCAGACAGAGCAAATAACTACAAAATTGTGGGTATATCTCTCAAACCATGTAAACTATCCTGTGTCTGATTATTTGAATAAACATTCTTCAACCTGACTTTTTTGCATGTCTGCGTACATATAGAATTTTGACCTTCAGAGTGTTCACATTCTTGTGGTGATCTAGCTTCAGTTGGCATAATTTATGTAGAAAACCTCCAAAACATAAAGGTTCTAAGTGTATCACAACTATTTGGCTGGTTCTGCGCACTGTGAACAAGATTCAGGGGTTATAAAAATGAAAAGGTCACTGCATTACTCTGTTGCAGTGAAAAAACAAATACAATATTAGGAGAGGAAGAAAAAAAACACAAAACATCACCAGGCCCCTCTATAATACTTTCGTGCACCATGTCTTGAAAATTGTGTATAATTCCAGTGTAACCTTCTCAAAAGATTGTAGTAGAATTGAAAATAGCACTGAGAAGTATGATGGGGATGATCACAGGTACCGGACAGACTCTGCATGAAGAATGACTAACTAGATTTCCCTGATTGAAGAGAGATGAAGAGGGGTGGTGTGTCAGACATCTGTGAAGTCACATGTGGGGTGAAGAAGGTAAGCAGAAAATGAAGTTGTGTGGTGCCTGAGGTGCCTTAATGCTTCAGGATCTGTAATGCTAGAGGTCTGCTATTTGCAGCTCTGTAATCTTTCACCCAAACTGCCTGGAGCCTCGCAGACAGTTTTCCCTTGCATTCCCATGCTTTTATTCTGGTGTCATTAGTCTCATGTCCCTGCACCTCCAGACCTCGATGCTGTTGTTGTGCAGGTTCTCATGGGAAGTGACTGCCACTGGCATGAGAAACATCCCTGCTTACCCTCCTTTACTTTTGTTTTGACAATTTTAGTTTCTGCTATGGAAAACCAAGTATAGTGCACACCAAAGCAGGTTACAGTCATTTAAATAATTGATAAACTCTACACAGAAATACATGTGCATGGAGATTTAAAAGCTGATCAATAAGTATCTCCAATGCCCCAGTAGCGTGCTCCAGACATCAATATCATGACAAGCAGGAACACCAATAGGGAACTCCCTATTATGCTGGTCCCCATGCAAAGTACATAGTATTGGGGAAAAACATGGTCAGACCAGGGGAAAAACAATCAACAACACCAGGGGAAAAGCAATGGGAGACTCAGGAATGTGAAACACAGCCAAAGTTACAAGGTGAGGAGGCAGATGTTGTAACTTGGGCCAGGTGCTTTCCATCACATCCATAGTTAGGAGAACTAGGAAAGACTTCAAAGATAGCAGGATGGAAAGGAGTCGATACAGATGTGTATGATCCAAATAACTGGGCATCCACACACTGTGTTTTGTGGTAACACATAGCAGAAAGGGAAGTTACAGACCTCTTAGTGCCTTGGTAAATCCAGGTCTGAAAAGAGGGGAGCTGCTGCAGCATTATGGCTGAGATGTCACCATGTCTCCTGTATCTAGCCTGTCTGCCCACAGTTAGAGAGGTGATATCCTTCATTCATGTCCTTAGTGAAAAGTGCATGTTAAAAGGACCATGGCCAATATTTTAATTCCAGATTCTTGTG
Source organism: Tringa tobata (assembly GCA_033628505.1). Classification (NCBI taxonomy): domain Eukaryota; kingdom Metazoa; phylum Chordata; class Aves; order Charadriiformes; family Scolopacidae; genus Tringa; species Tringa tobata. The sequence continues at coordinate 2,234,515 of JAHREE010000358.1, read as the reverse complement.
TATCTTCAGGTGGAATTGTGAAATTTCTGACAGTTTAACATAATGGCACGGGAACAGAGACACATTTCCTTGTGGTGTTTTTTTGTAAGACGGTTCCCTGTGGGAACCAGACAGCACTTGTGACAAGTCTCCAGCCTGTCAAAACCAGCCAGATCAACAACGTGAGCAATACTGGGACAGACCCACCAGGGAATGTTCACTCAATGTATTTTCCTCTTCAAATCATACAGAAGCTTAGCATGCAGCTAACACTTTATTGTGTAAGGAAGCAGAAATAAGTTTTCAACCTGTTCTTCTCTTGATAAACTTGCAAATTTGCAAGTTTATTTAAAGGTTAACAATTTCATTTAAAAATTAAAGCAATTGTTACTGTTAAAATGAGTTGGGCACCTTTAAGGAGAAGCTGCATTGCCTCCCTTGTTGCTTAGAATAAACCTTCAGTGTTTAAGGACTAGAAAGTCAGTACACCTCAGAAATCCTGAGAACTACAAGGCCTGTCAGAAAGAGCTCATTAATATGCATATATTAACACACCATTAGCAGGCTTTTTGTGTTCAGCAATTTCTCTGGAAAGATAGAGGATAGGATTTTCCAATGGATGTGAGAGGCTTAAGAGTGAAAACTCAAATTACTTTTACTGAGTTTCTCCCATTCCCTCTGTGATTGACCGGATCATTACTTGGCAGAATGATCTGCAATTGTATAAATCAGATTTTATTAATATACCAGGAGGCATACATCCCAATAAAGCTGGAGCACACAGCGTATGCCACTCTGGTGGGTGCCTTCTTTAAAATTGGCCAGCTCCTGGCAGGGGCAGTGCTCAGCAGCAACACCATCTGCTACACTGGCGGGTTGCAGAATAAAGCCAGTGCGAGAGGCAGACAGGGGAAAATGCTGGAGATCTCACCCTGTCACTGTATGTGAAATTATGGATTAAATTGTGAGATACCCAGGACAGTCACAATGAAACAGTGTTTTTCAAGCATCCTGAGCTCTTACTGTTATGAGGAACGACTGGAAAATGAGGTGGGAAACTGTAAGTGAATGGGATGCCTAGAGTCATTCAGATAGCGTTATGGCGGAACGTGGATAGTGAGATGTCCCCTCTGAATCTCAGATGGTCTTTCACATTGTCTGCTTCATTGTGTGTCAGTGCTTCCAGACTAGACTGTGGCAGTCTGGGCAGTCTCTCTGTGGACAGTGTATGGGTTTTGTTAGATACTGCTTGCTCTGGGTGTTTTCCTATATCAGGCAACACACTCCATTTTGAAGGTCCTGCTAGTCTTTTGCAACACTCTTGAACACATTCAGAGAAGTGGGATCAGGGCCTTGAGCATGCTCAAATTTTCTTAAAGCTATTCCATTATAAAGGATTCTTCTTTGTTTTTGTTAAGACATATAAAAAAGTTTATACGTAAACATTAAGTTAAGGATATACTTTAGAGGTTTTTCCCGAGTGATGTGCTCTGGGCAATCCTGCTTTAGCAGGGGAGTTGGACTAGATGATCTCTAGAGGTCCCTTCCAACTCTGACAGTTCCGTGATTCCCCAGAACTTGTGAAATGCAGGTGCAAGAGCAGGTTTAGTGGCAGGGAGATCAGGACTATGAATGTGCAGAGACCAAAAGGAGAGAAAATGGAACGAGAGTGCATGCTTCATGCCTTGGAGGCAACAAGAAAAAAGGATTATATGGTACTAATGGAAAAGGCTTTCTTTTATGTTCAGGATGCAAGCACTTCTGAAAGACAAAATGGAATATGAACCAAAGAGCCAAATGTAACAAGGAACTTTCCTGACACCTCTTACAGCAATGCTAAAAGGGAATATGTTAGAAAAACATTGTTTAGTAGAAACAAAAAACTGCAGTAGAAGGATGTGCGATGATATTAATGGAAACAAAAGTAATTTTAAACTCTACACAGAGAATGTGTATAAATGGTCACCGAGCAGGTGATCTGGAAAATATTGAGTCTGAGGCTTCTGGAATAACTAACGCAAACAAATGAAACTTGTAAAAAACCAAAAAGTGAATGACATGGAAAGTGCACCAGGCAGAATGATGCATATTAAGGAATTCTCAGAAAGTTCAAAAGAATCACAGAGTTACATTTGTTCTGCTGCTATAGAATGTAGCTAGCTCAGAGGTCAGTCTCCAAGGTCAATTACTGTTTTATTTTCCTTGATTCCAAGACAAAAAAGCCCAATACTTTTAAAAGCAGCCAATATGAACACAGATATGAGACACCAAAGGATGTTTTATCTGGGTAAAGCTGGGGTTCATTGAAAACGTGGTGTCATTTTGATAAAGTGAGGGGACATCTCAGGGATAAAAGGTTTGATTTGTATTATTTTGTTCTCCTTCCTGAAATTCAAGTGAAATGGAGCATGGCACATGCTTATCCACACAGGCAACACTTAAAGTTCAGTCAGAACAAAAAGCTAGCAGGATCCCAGAGCACAGCTGCTTGGAGAGTGTCTAAGGAAACGCACCTTCATTCCCCTCATTTCAGTACCCATTTCTTTAAAACCGATCTTCATTTTTACCTGCTGGGTACTTCCTAACTTCACCTATTTCAGACAACAAAAGGGATGAGACGCTTTAGGTAAAAGCAGTTTTCCTGTTGTTTTTTCAACTCACCCGCAATAAGATCATTTTGTCAGGAAATCGAGTTCTTACAAGATTTCCAGTAGATGTCTGGAATTTATATCATAAACAGTGACAGTTGCTCTCAGACAACTGGAGATAAAACATCCCCCACTCCCAAATAAAAACTATTGGCACTTCAGCTGAAGAAGTTGTCCTATGATAGCTATGAATACTTGACAAAACATCCTCTGTTCTTGGGAGCATGGCAGAATTAAAGAAGGCCATGTCTATTTGTCACTTAGGCAGCCTGAAGTCATTGTATGCTGTAAAACAGCTTGCGTCCTCCACCCCTCTTAGACTTTTCAGCAGCTCCTGCTATCTCCTTTGGCCCATCCATCCATAAAATAGATTCACCTGAACACTAATCTTGTGTTCCTGACCTGATCTCCTGTGCATTATTTCACAATACTTAATGAGTTCCTTTAGCAGTGGTTGCTGCCTTGTGGCATTGCTGTACCAGCGACAAATCTTCTACTGAAATTTAATTCCAGTAGAAATCAAGTAAAGAGAGCAACAAACTGGGTGTGGAGGCCTTATTTTGTTAGTAGTGATTACTTATATTCCTTTATGTCTACTGTTTCACTGAGAGAGAGATACTGATATTTAGCCATAAAAATGAGTTAACGAACAGCTCAAATGTTCTTCATTTGGTCAAACAGTAAAACTGTGCTTGATGTCAGACTGTCTCTGTTCCACCCAGTAAATGCTACCAGCACTCCGGAGTCCTTGCCTTGAGCTTTGCCTCCAAGACCATCACCAAATGGTAGCAGAATCAAAGAGTTAACCTAGACCAGCTGAAACAGGAATTCATTTCAAGTTCCTTGTCAGACACAAAATCTTCAAAGGGTCAGGTTTCTCTGGGTGTTTGCATTGCAGGAGGTGTCTGCGCATGGAAGGACCTTCAGGTGTTTTCATTTCACATTTTAACTGAACATCGAAAGTTTATTCAAGTTTTGAATAAGAATAGAAGGTGGTAGAGAACCTTCTGACACTTAGCAATAAATAACAAGCAGTAATTGCCTACCCATCAGCATACAGATCTATTCCTTGCCCTGCTGGGGAGTGATGGCTGGATCCTGCCACTGTTGGAGGTTCTTTCTGTATTCCTGGTTACGGTGCTTTTTGGACTCCTAAGTGTCTCATATATCACATCTTGCTACTCCTGTCCTAAGTAAGAAAAAAAGGTATTTTTGTATTGGAAGGTATTTCAATACTGTGTGGTTTATTCACCAAACCAAATAAAAAATCAGACTTGATGTAGAAGATCTCACTTCACTGAAGCTGATGCAAGTGAATACTCCTTCAGGAAGGCTCCATTTATCCTCCACTTTTGTGATGTTAATTTTTTCTTAATTATTCCCCAAAACTACTGTATGAAACTTCTTCCAAGCACTTAAGAGGAGACTTTTGATGCTCTGTGAAATTCCCACAGACACACATAAACGGGCAGACATGTTGGAAAGTGATGAAAAACTTAAAGAAAGGGTTTTGTAAGTAAATAAATACATTGTTTGCACTCTGAAGATGCTTATTTCTATTTTTCCTGGTATTTTAAAGCTGTGATGAAGTAAGATTTCTAGATAGTTAGGTAAATATTGTTATCTTTTATTAGTTACATTATTACCTTTTTGTTTGCATTAAAGATCACCAAAGCAAGTTTTTAAGACTTGCCTTAAAGTAGTTTATGTTTTTTAATGTTTTTACATGGTTATAAATCTCTGAAAACAAATTTATGGTAAACCTGAAAACCCTGAAACCTTTCTGCTATGGAGATTTTACTTCCTTGAGGTTGCTGTGCAAAGACACACTTGAGGAAAACATTTTGGATAATGTAGTGAATATATGTAAACACAGTTATTACGGGATATTATGGTTCACCAGCTATCCAAATTAAATATGAATACTTTGCTACATCCTACTAGAGAGAGAATTGGTATGACAATGGTCTCCTAAAGCAATGTATCTCTGAATATGACAAGAAGCTGCAAAAATAAATTCAATATTTTATGACAGCTAAACAATCTTAATAGCTGAAATAGTGATACTTTTACTTCTAGACTTTACTACAAGGACTTCCAATCACCTTGTAATTTTGAGTTTGCATCAGCTTTTGGCAATATAATGGCAATTATCAGTGCCTCAACTTATGTGCTTGAATAAGAAAATAATGCAGTTTGCTGTGGAATACTACTGTTCTTCAGCTAATAAAAAAACAGTACTAATGCCCCCTTGACCAGGAAACTAGAAACTAGTATTGATGATAGGTGATAATACACCAGATAATAGCTAAAGCCTACGTGCAGCTAAAGCTTGACCAGCTTGTGGGGTTAGAATTATACAACAACATTTTGACTATCAAGTAAATGGCTGACTTTACCCAGGTAGGTGATTTAAACAGCATCTTCCTTGCAGTTTGGGGGCAGAAGAAAATGTCAACTCACCTAGAGGACTAGAATGATAATTCACTTATCAACCTGTCAAAATCACTGATAGAGATCTTTTCTTTTACTGATCGCATTGGTTTGGGAGGTTGAAGAGTCCACAGTGTGTGCATGGAGACAGATTGGATATATTTTTGTAAATTATGGAGTCAGTGAATTCATTCACATGACAAGAGAGTATTCAAATTAGAATGGGTAAAGGAACTGGGACTTGATTTCTTGGTAATTTTATTCTTAAACTGCCTTTTTTTTTTTATTCTACATAGCTCACTTTTAATTCTGGACACAGAATGTTGGATTTTATTGTATAATGATAACTTTGAAATAACATGAAGTAAAGCACAGTTTTGAGCCTGAAATACCAGAATACCAGGGTTGGAATAACAATAGTACAGATTTGATGAGTAATTGAGCCAGACTTTTTCCTCTTCATTCCTTTATATAGGATACATCTGATGTGCCCTCACCATTTAAAATCTCCACATTTCTAATGTGATCTGAGCTCACTTGATAGTCAATGGAGAGAGGAAAGACGTTTCCAGCTGACAACTGATTCCACCTACCTTCAGGATCTTACTTGACCTCTTCTATTGGTGCAAGAACAGAGCACACAGTCAACTGACTTAAGCTAGACCTCTAGATTTTAAACATCTCAGGTTAAGTTAAATGAATCCCATCATGAACTACCAACTTGTGCCATTCCTCTAGAAGTTCCGAAATAGCAAATGAAATGCACTACACAATTCACATAATTAAGTTTGATAAACTCTTTCTTAGAGAGGATCAGAGGGAATAGTTTTCTATGTGAGTACTAAAATGGGAAATTATGTGTTAAGTTAGAGCCACATTTTTAAATATATTTAATAAGAGAGTAGCATGGGGAGCCACATGAGGAACTGTTTTTGCTTAAGTCATTTACATTATTACCAATATCACATCTAGTATTTTCTTGTGTCAGATGTATTCTATGAATCTGATAGGGGTTCTACTTTTAGAGCTGATGTAGAACTTTTAAAATCTATTTGTTTCCATTTTATAAAAAGGTTAGGATCAGATAACTTCTTAACAGTCCCCAAAATCCGTGCTTTGGCCCAAATGTTAAGATTGTAGAAAGAAATAGAGAATGGTGGCTGGAGCCCATTACATGCAATAAGGGATTAAGCAATAGCATATTATTAATGAAAAATTAGCAATCAGGTTGCAGAAATGCAACATTTTTAATTAATCCAAAAAAAAGAATGAATTTTTTTGTTGGTTTTACTTAATTTAGAGAGCATTGTTAACATTTATATTTCAACAGGCTATGTTGAAATACACCAGATATGTCTTCTTCCTTCCCTATATCCTTGCCAGACTTTAAGATTAAAGACATTAGCATACTCTATCTCTGGAAAGCAAAGGTAGCAGATCTATTTTGCAATCATTTCTTGTTGAACTGCTTATTCAAAATAATGCAACTGCTTTTTAAATTTCATGTGTTAGCTGAGCCTTAGTGACAGGTAGGGGCAAATTCAATCCGAATTGCAATTGTGTAGCAGGCTTCCTTCATAGATTAAAACAAGATCCCAGGTTTAAATACTTTGGGGTCCAAGGGTCCATCCTATTCCTGGAATAAGCATGTCAAGGCACTGACCTTGCATAATGATCTTATTCGGAAACACTGTTTCTTCGATGCATAAGCTCTGGCAATTTTCCAACAGCACAGACACTAGTCACAAGGGCAGTTTAGGAAATCATACCTGTTCCCCTACATCAGGCACAATAGGTTGTTTCTGTGTTGCGTTATGACTTGGAATGTATATGACCTATGAGATTCTTACAAATGCTGAAGAGTGGGAAGCCTATGCTGCATGAGATGGTGCCTTGTTAGAGGCTGGATGAGATGCTGCTGAGATTGAAGACTGGATTCTACTTGAGGTCCATGAGTCTGATCATGAGACTGATCATATGGAAAACTCCAGGGAGGTAGTTCACACTCCTGCAGGAGCATCGAAGGAAGACCTGAGGTTATTGTCACGGTCAGTGACACAGGAACATTGCTCCACATTGCTTAGGCCTAACTCTACTGAAATGGAGGAAGGTAAGACATTTTCTGCTGAGTCCACTGCAGGCTATCCTGTTACTGCAATGCTTGCTTTGAGGGAGAGAACCTGTGTTTCCCATGGGTGTTAGGACAATCTGGCAAATGCAAAAAACATTTCATGTTCTGAAGGTGGACATTTTTAGCCTTGAAGTCAAACAGTATTTCGTAACAACACTGCACTATGAGAAGTGCACCCTTATTTTTCATTATTTTGATGACATACATCAAAATAATTCTCTGCAGTCTCTCTGCTAGGGATCAAGAACCATAGGAAACAATTCTTCTCAGTGGTGCTTTACATGGAAACATTTAAGTTCATCAAAAATTAGGTGTGGGGGTACCCTTGCCTCTGTAGCTATCTTTATTAAATTGTTAAAGTGATCAGAGGCTCTGCCTTTATTAGTAAATGATGATGACCAGTAGGAAAATATTCATAACATGAAACAGTTCGTAACAAGGACATGATATCCAAACTACACAGATTCAGGGAGTTTTACATTGTGGTAACCATAGTCTGAGCTCCTGGACTGAAGCCCGTTCATGACTGGGCCTGCTAAGGTGCACTCCCAGAATATGTTTTCCAGTTTACCTCATCAAAATGGACCTCTACAATGCCAATGAAAATGTGGTAAACAGGAAATATTTGGGAGATGCACACTTGTTCTGATCTAAAACACTACTGGAGATGATGCACCAATAAGAAACCTACCAATTTGCTACTCAGTGGAAGTCCTGGGTTTATTTTGGAACAAACTGAATTAGAAGAAAGCAATATGTTTTAGCTGGTATCAGCATTTTCTTGGACTATTACTACTACATAAAAAATTCTAAGTCAAAATCATCTTGGGACGTAACTATTTCTAATAAGTTGTGTTATAGGTGAGTAACAAATAATAAGCAGAAATTGGTTTAATTGGTCAAGAAAAAAGTCTAAGTTTATGACATACAAGGACCCACTTCTGAAATGGCAGTGTTTGCCAAGTAGGACTGAAACACATTTGAAAAACTTCAGTTTTATGCTGTACCACATAGAACATGAACTAAATACTACCCTGACCTCAATTCCGTCAAGGCAAGTTCATTCTGTTACAATGCTGCTGACTTCAGCTGACTTATTCCAAGGGTGAATTTAGGCTGATAACTTTGACAAAATACAATGGTATCTAGAGGACTGCCAAAGACATTCCTCTTTATTTCCAGAACCCAGGCTTGAAAATCCACTTAACATTTAGTTTTTGAATTTCTGGTAGCACAACATATAGCTATTATATTATGAAATGGCAATGTCCTGTGACTTACAGGGCTACAATTTAGTATAGGATCTTTCTGATATCAAAACCCACAGCAGAACTAAGGTGATTTACATATGCCCCAGAAATTTGAAGATAAAAAATATAACTACATTTTCAAAGTAATCTTTTTGATATGTGTATTTTTCCTTTTGGTCCTGTTTTCATTTCTCTGGGCAGTTCTTGTTGTAGCTGCTTGGGCTTCTGCTTCCAAACTAGAAAACAACAATTTGCTTCAGATAGCTTACAATGTAACTCTTATTCAAATAATACCCAAATCTTCAGTTCTTCCCCAAATAAACCTCTCCTAACACCCATGGATATGTAAAGTGTCCACAGAGTTCATCACATCTCCCTCCAAGGTCTTTGGAACAATTTTTTATTGATTAATGTTAGGAGAAAAAAGGGATGAGAAAATAATGACAAGAAGTGTTGGGCTTTGATATATGTGAATATAACAAACACCTTTTGACAGTTGATAGGCCAGAATGTCTCCCATAAATGGTCACTTTTTTGTACATGGGATGCTTCTTCTATAATAATAATAAACTATATTACAAAGGTGGATTCTGCTGATGGTAGGTTATTTATAAATGACAATTAGCCCTGTTTAAGGACCATGGAGTCAAATTTGCTATGGGAGGATTTGACACATTCCTGGATAGGAGAGGAATGGAGTGAAAATAATACTTAGAGAAAATAGGTGTTTCTTTCCAGTAGCCAAACTGTGAGTGAATTCTTTTATTTCGCATTGTGATTTTCTACTCTTTCCAGCAAATCTGCAGGGCCAATATTTGGATCCCTTCAAAAATGTGCTCCTGACAGCTGTGAGCAGATAGCAATAGAACTTATGTTATTGTCATTTTTTTCTGGCAGTGCATGTAGGTATCATCATAAAACAGGATGACAGTTTGTTTACAGAAAAGCAAACTTGTGTTTGCATTTGATGAACTGTATTAAGAAGGTTGAAAGCTGTTTTAATCCATCTAACATTATTCTTGGAGATAATGTCCACTTAATACAAGACCAAATGCAAATGACATTTTGTTTCTGTAGAGGAATAAACATTAAAAAGTGTTTCCAAGGATGTTTTTGATATACATTGTCATTAACATTGGTACTGAAGTCAGTCTATTAATGTTAGGTACACTGGTCTCTATCACGCTCAGCCTCAAGGGGACATTATGGATTTATGCCAATTATACCAGGAAAGAATCTCTCCCATGATGTATGGGTGTTATGGAGATATGAAAATGGTGCCCCTGGGCATGAAAGGTAGCGCAGCTGTAGAAGTAATTTCCCTTTACCTCCAGCGGCAAGATGACATTTTTTTCTGAAAGACTTTCAATAAAGGAGAAAACCCAAGAATGCATCTTCTGTACTAATTTCAGATCAGACCAGATCAGTGTTTTTATCTTTGCAAACCAAGCTGCTGCCATTGTTCCTCTCCTTTCCACAGCACTTCTTCTTCTTTCTAGAATAAAAATAGATCCACATGTAGCTCCAAACAAGTGGTCCAGGTTTGATTTACCCATTGTTATCAGTTGTATTGCATCTTTAGTGCATGGCTATCAGCCCTTATGGAGTGGTTCTTGACTGACACACCTGACAGACAATAAGATGTGCTGTTGTCCGGTTGAGAAAGGTTTTTAAATGGATGTGCTTGATGCTCATTTACACTGAAAATCTCTTGACCCTGCCCTGGCAACCAAAATTGGCGTTTGTGTTTATCCTACACTACTAGAGTGTTCAGTGTGACTCTAAATAGCATACAGGCGGTGTCTGTGTTTTCTCTAGTGGGAGCTTCGAGACAGCTGTCAGCCTGAATTCACCTCTACAGCTTTGCCTGGCTCTGATTTGTACATGAAATCTTATTAAGTTACAACAAATATATGCTGCAGGTATACTGTTGCATTGCTGTTGAGCAAGAAATAGAACATAACTCACAGAAAATGCTGAAGATAGTCAAGTCTCAAAACATAAGATTCATCCCTTTTATGACTTTTTATAAGTTGTAAAGTCCTTACATGCTAATTCAAGCGTCATTGTTCCCCCCACCTGAAAACTACAGTGTCATAGAAGTGAATCAATTCACCAAAGAGGAGGCATCCATGATCTTCATACCACCATTCTCAAAATGATAAAGATGTTTAATACTGCATTAATAATGCATTCACTCTTTTTATTTTTTATTATCAAGGTTAATTTTCTCACTGAAGACCTATATGTTTTCAAATGCCTGATTAGTAATATTTCCTCAAACTAAAAAGATACCCTTCCAGGTTCAATCTGATTTTATTTTATTTATTTTCTTATGAGGTCTCTTTACAATAATTTTAAAGAAATACTGAAACAGAAAAATGAAGGGATATAAACTATATCTAAAATTTCTTGTGGGAACTCTCTAAAACAGAAACCTGTATTAGTCTGCATTTTGCTGCATATTCCAGCTAAATCAATAGAAATCATCGTTTTTAACATTTTTTTTCCAGTGGGAAAAGCTTTGCATTTATTTTATGTGGAATTGTGATAAACCATAAAAATTGGGCAGAAACATTTTATATTTTGATTTGTGTTCAGATAATTTTCTACCTGTGTGCTATAAGAACAGGGCAACTTTCCATTTTTTTTTCAGTGGGTTGTCATGTGGCTCAGATACTCCTGGGTAAGCTACTGTAATGTCATGGAGTTATTGTGGGGGACATGAGAAGGGAAGTCACAGTGAAATCACCCTGCTATGAGATCTGAATCAAGCCCAGAAGGGAAATGTTCTCCATTATCTAGCCTATTTTGCAGTCGATGGTCTTGTGCAATGTAAACATAAAATGGTTGCCCTTTCCATGTTTCGGTCCTGTTACAAGGATGTAAAAAGCTGCTCTCCAAGGTTCAGAAGACTCACAGTACAAGCATTTAAATAAAATAATCTGGAAGAAAATACTTGTTCACCTGGTTATTAATTTCCACTCTGGAAAAAAGTGACCTGAAATGAAATAGAAAAATACAGTGGATGGGCATTATTTAAGCATATAGTTTTAGTGCATTTCATGCATAGTTTACTTCCATTCTTCTTTAATGTTTCATCCAAAGGACACAGGGAGTATTCTGGAATAATTCTGCAGCCACACATCGCCTCCTGACAAATTTATAACACTAATTTCTGAAGTCTGTACATCTCCAGAAGTCACACTGATAAAATATAACTTCCTCTTTCACTGCACTGTATTGTACTATATATATATATAGGCTTATACGTTAAAGGCTGAAGTCCATATAGACCTATACTTATACAGGTCAACTGTTGAAAAGCTTGGGGGGGAGCCATAAGCCCTTAAAGATCTCAGGGAGGGAGCCGAGTGCCTAGTAAAGAGATCTGCAGGAGTTTTAAATCCGAACAAAGTGGGGTTACGTGGGATTTGGAGTGGGGAGAGAGGGCGATCTGGGGAACAGCTGCCTGTGCTGCTTTTAAGGCTGTTCTGGTGGCTCAAAATGTCATCCTAAACAAAGTTGAGCAAGTTCTCCCTCAGTAGAGAGGCTCAGGCCACTGGACTGGTGCAGAGCGACTGCTCCACACCTCTCCCTTGGGAAAATTGCATTTAAACATCCTCTGGCTAACACAGGCTTTCCTGGGGGCTATGGTCCTCCTCCCTAGTGTACCACTGTCACAGCCACCAGCCCAGGCTTTGGAGAGGGTTGCGTTCAACGAGCCGCCGGGCCAGACTCCCCACCATCTCCTCCTGGGATGAGACATACCTGGCATAGCCAAGGCACACCAGGAAAACTCTGCAGAAAGCAGACCTAAAATGTTTGTAAATAAAAAAAGAAAAGGAAATATGGGACATTCATAACAGATTCTTCATCAAATGTCCAGCATGTTTAAAGTTGGTCGGTCCTGCTAACTTCTGCATTGATTCTTGCAAATTTTAGGTCTGGCCCATTGACTTCTGACTGGCTGCCACAGCATATAAACATCCTAAAGTGACTGGAATGTAAAAAAGGAGTAAAAACCTGTTACTTTAATTGCTTCTGCTCATACCTTTAAGTACAAGTATTTTTTCCAGAATAACATCTAAATCTTTTAAAATACTAAACTATTCAACACTTATTATTCCCTGCATGAAAAGTGATTTTAGTCTACTATGAATGTGCTGGTTTATAATTCACTATTTCATAGTCTTTTACAGGAAGAGAAGGGAAAGAAAATTAACTTGTGTCAGTCATGTTGTTTTCTTCTAAGTCTCATACCTACACTGAGAGAGAAAACAGATGTGCTATTCCAGTATCTTGCATATTGTTTTTTAATTTATTATCTTTCATTTTTCTTCTTTAAAAAGTTTTGTCCATGAATGTGAAGGACAAGTGTGTTAAGCTGAGTGAGGCACAATTCATAAAGATGCTTAACATGGAGAATTAGATTTTCTGCTGAACCAAGTCTGTGGCTTGTTGTTGTCATTCCTCTCCAGAGATCAGTATATTTTACCATGAAGTCTCAATAGGTATAAACTGGAACTTTGCTTTTGCATGTGCAGGCTCACTGTGCTGATATCAAAGCATTTTCTGGGAGGGGAAGCAAAAACTCTGTGTAGAAGAATAGATTTAAATGCATGGTTTTACCCAGAGCTGTGACTGAAGAGCTGATTTTTTACAGAGAGATGTCTCTCCCTTCATTTTCATGGCCTCATCTCCTTCTCTCATGTTTGTCTTTTAGGATTCTCAGAAGGCTGGCTTATTTGATATAAAATAACTGTTAGATCCTGATAGGTTGCCTAGCAAAGTTGTGGATGCCCCATCCCTGGAAGTGTTCAAGACCAGGCTGGATGGGGCTTGGAGCAACCTGGTTTAGTGAAGCATATCCCTGTCCATTGCAGGGGGGTTGGAACTTGATGCTCTTTAAGGTCTCTTCCAAACCAAACCATTCTATGACTCTATGATATTGAGGGGACACACAGCAAAGAAGAGGTGGGTGCAGCTGATCAACATAATGGAGGCCAAAAACCAACCGTGTATGACCTTATCATGGCTTTTACATGAATTTGTAACCTTTTGCATAAGCAGTATAAAAACCACCCCTGGCTCCAGAGTTAGGGGAGTTACTTAAAAAATTCAGGGTCCTAAATTGAAACACCTGCTCTGCAGTAGGTTGCTGGCATCATCTTCGGCCTAAATTGCTAACTGTAGACCTACAACTTCTAAAAAATTAACAGGAAATTTTGCTTAGGTTCCACTTCACAAATGAAAAGAGAAACAGCAGTTTCATGACTCCTGCATGGTGATCCTGTAGGAGTAATTATATCAAAGACACAGTCCATCATTTCCATGAATGAAAAGGACAATGAGAGCTGTGTAAAACTTGGTTCTTACATCTGAGGAAATAGTAACAGTTCCAGGATGCATAAGCAAGGTTCTAATTAAGTTAGTACCTTAATTAACCAGATAAAAGCTAATGATAGCTTTGTGGTAATTAAGAGAATACCATTACTTTCAAAAGATTGGTAAAAGCTACAGCCTCTGTCCTTGTCTGGCCACTCTGTTCTCAGCACAGTTCCCTACTGGCTGCATGACCAATATGTTTTTTATTTTGCCTTTTACTCAAATTTCCATGCAAATATTCTAGCTCATTTTCCACTATGTTTTGCTCTCTTGAGGTCTCCAGTTCTGTAACTCCTGCTTTGCTGCAGTAACTGCACTGACAGCAACTGAAATGCATGTGCATCAAAACCAGCCCTGATTTGTCCCTTTGCAGGCAGTGACTGAGAACTAAACTGTTGCTCCCCACCACTGTGATGTTTCAGGAATAGCCCATCACGTTACTATTTTCCTTATTTATTATCACTCTCCTCTCTTAACATCTGCTTAACCCTTAAAAACAACAACCTGTTAAAGCAGACAGGGATGCTGTACAGATGAAAGACAGTATCCTCTCAAAATTATCACTTCTGGGAAATGCTGGGTTGTTTTGTTTTCCAGGACCTCTAAGGTTTAGTGAGATTTGTATGGAAAATGGACTTCCAGAGAGAGAGTGTGTTTGAAACAAATGTGATAGGGACATTTATGCAATGCTATATCATATATGAAAAAACTCAAACTAAGCATGAAATAGAAGGCAGAGCTCTGCAATAGTCCAACAAATGAAGTTGGTCTGACACACTCAACAATTTCATTCTAAGTCTTTGCTTTCATTAATTCAATTTTTCTGAAACTTTCACTTTTAAAAGTGAATTTGTCCATGGTGACTGTTCACTAAAAGGGTTTGAAAATGTTGTGGAGAAGCTCTCAAGTGCTTTTGAACTATGCCATCTTTTTGCAAGAAAGCACGGGAAATAGGGTAATATTTAAAAAAAAAATAGCAAAGAGTGAACTCAAGCTGAAGGGCCACAAGCATATCTGAGAGTGATGGGAGGGACAACATCAACTGAGAGGAAAGGGACAGACCTGAGGGGCTGAATTACCATTCCCTCCACCCAGCTTACTGCTATTCCACAAGATGCCTTGGGAGAGTCACATATTTCCCTCCCTTTAAAGCCAGGCTGTTCAAAGACAGCTGATCCAGAGCCTCAGAGGTGATAAAGGCATCAGCCTTTTCTAGGTTCCTCGTAGAACTGGCCTGCATTGTGAGACATCTTCCAACAAAAACCCATACAGCTTCTTGAAGGATGTTACCTCCTGAACCATTTCTTAAAGTCCTACAGCAGAAGCAGGGATCCAGCAGCCGATTTCTCAGCAAGATAAAGAGACTAGAAGTCAGATCAAACAATTTTAGAGCTACGAGAGCCTCTTCATCCTTTCCCAAGAGAATAATGCAAATAGCCAAGAAATAAAGCCAATCTAGGCTTTCTGTTTGTGTAAATATCCTTTTATCTGATATGCTTCAAACTTTAGAGAAATCTTCAGCCTTCACTTGACAGTGCTCCAGTGAATCATCAAATGTATTTGCTTAATTTGGAGGAAGCTGGTAGCATGGTATTCATCTGGTTTTTATTTAAAGGCTAGTTCAAACCTTCTGGGGGTACTTTTGTCTCACAATTTACTCGTATGTGAATAACGAATTTTAATAATTCATTTTGAGTTTCTTCTGCAAAGGTATTACTTCAGTTCAAATTCTGTCCTGTTAATTACCTTCTCATTCTGCACATCACGAAACTCCGGTTGATGGTAATTCTCTTGATCCATGTGAAAGTAATAAGAAAGCTCTACCAGAAAAGTTTTCAGATGTGGACACATTGCTGGCCCAGGAGAGTCTGCATTTTGCAGATAATATTTGAACGTACGATAGTTCCTGGTTCAGAGTTAAAGTGCTGGGGGAAAATGCACTTATTAAAATGCTAACTGAGTGTCTCCTCTGAAGTAATGATAACATCATCAAATTTCAGAACCATTGGGGCAGCTAAAGCTAGAGAATTGATTGACTCTCTTGCAAAGTGGCTCTAATTTAACTAATTAGATGTTGAATGGGTGTTAAAGTTCAGCCTGAGTGATTCATTGCTTTTTCAGCAACTGTACCTTTCTCATTTAAAGTTTCTGAAAGTTAAAATACACTACAGTCATAGGCAAAAACATGAAATAGCTTTCTGTTTGAATACTTATTTGTAAAATACTGCCCCTGGCTTTTCACGAGGAATATAAAGCCTGATCATGCCTGTTCCACACAGAAATCCCCTGAAAAGCAAATTTACCCAAACAATTTCATGAAGCTTCCAAGATCCTAGGTAAGAGCTACATTCTGGAAATAAGACCTTCAAATTTTGTGGTCCTAACGATCTGTTAGCAAGCTTAATCACAACCACAAATATCTTCGTACGTGTGCCCTAGTGGATGCCCCTAACTCTGCCTCCCTCCTCAGATTCAAAGCATGCAGTATTTAAGTCACGGATCAGTAGAGCACCCCACCAAGCCCTCTTTCCTATAGGGAAGAGACCCTAACATAAGGCAACGCAATGGTAGCTGTCTCTCACATCTTCAGGCCAGGCAGAGCTCAGCCCTCAGGCTGTGGTCTCACAGGGATTTCTTTGGAGGAAATCCTTTCTTGAGCAGGTCCCTCCCATGGTTGCATGTCCCCACGCTGTACTGCCACTTTGCTAGCACAGATGTTGGAGGACTATGGAAAAAAAAAAAAAAGGCTCAGGGTACTGAGCCAGCTGGAAATAAAATAATTTTCTCTTGCAAGGTTATTTTTCAACTGGGTCAGTTCCCCAGTTCAGGTAATTGGGTGGCTGCGTGAACCGCTGTGCTGGCACTGTGGAAGGGATCGTGTGGGGCTCCCAGGGCTCCTGCAGCTGGCATGAGCAGGACTGCCACCCATCCAGGCACCTAATGAAGCAGAACACTGTCAGCCCTCCTTTTTACTGGTTACTGAATTACACCTGGTACCAGAAGTAAAATGAACTATGAAAATAGCTTGAGTGAAAAAATAGAACAGCTAAAACACTCAGCAGAGCTTAAACTCCAGAAATGTGGTTTAATCAGAGCTTCATATTATATCTACAGGCAGGGGCTGCCAATGGAGTGGAAAAACCTCAGAGGTGTCCTTATTCCTGACAATGGCTAGCTCTAAGGACATAACAGTTTTCAATTAACTCTGGAGGAACACGTGAACTATGAACCTCTATCACTGCAATCTGAAAAACACAGCAATGTCTGCAAAATGCATGTGTACTTAGAGTATGTTATTAAGCAAAGTGCAAAATAAATGAAATCCTGGAAGAGTTTAATGCTGCTGTCACAAGTAAAGCCGCAATCTCACTGTCATGGGGAGGAGCAGCAATGAAACCTCCAAAAAAAGACAAGTGCGCTCCTAGCATCTGAGGGGCAAAAAGCCATGGGCAGAGGACTGGGAGGCCTGGAGTTTAGCCAGTAACATCTACTGACTAAAGTCCTCTCTCCAGATGGACGCTGACAAAAGGCCGACAGTGCCCTAACCCCGCAGGTGTGACAGGGAGTCCAAAACACCACAGAGGGAGACCTGGGGGATGAAGGCTCACAGAGGCTGGTGCTGGAGCCTGTGGAAAGCGGTGGGGGGAGTGGTACATGCCACTGGGAGCACTTGGAAAGAGACACGTGAGTGAAGATGGAGGGCATCACTTGGCACGTGTGCACTCACAAGCAGTGTGTGCACAGTAGGCATTGAAGTATGGCAGAAAAGTTTGTAGCTCCGAGGAATTAATCCCCAGCTGGCCTGATTATTGGCTTGAAAAGAAGAGGAGCACTGACTATTTTAAGCTGGACAAAGGTGCATTAGCCAAGCAGCTGCTGGGAACAGTGAAAGTCACACTAAGAAAAAACAGAGGCACTTGAAAGTAAAAAGGTAAGGCTAAAAGTGGCAGCAGGGAGGTTGTCGCCTGTCAATGGGTGTTTGAACCATAAGTGTATAAGTAAAGAGCATTGAAAAAATTTGTAATGAGATCAAGCTAAAACTATGTCAGTCTCTGCTCTACTATAGACCGCCTGACTGGAAAAGCAGGGGACAAAACCAAGTAAAAGGATTTCTTGTATGAAAAAGCAAATTCAGCAGAGTTCAAAGCAGAGCTGAGAGTACACAGAAACTCCAGTCATCCCCATGGGGTGTATGAAAATATTACTGGAGGGGTATTGGTTTCCACAAGCTGAGGATGTGGCCCCTATTATTGCCTGGACATTGGTGAGGACTGGGGAAAGTGGAATGAAATAAATTAAGGATGAAAATTTGGAGAAACATTATATAGTCCTTGGAGCAATTATACATGTAAATTTTTTTCCAAAAGATAAAGTATCAGAACACCACAGAGGGAGCGTTTTAAGGCATTAGCGTAATGCCACACTAGAGCACACACTGTATTAATCTGTACTTTTACTCTGATGAACCACGGCAGAGTATTTAATATTTCTGTTTTGGCTGACCAGTTGTAAGGCACTCATTCTTGGCCAACAACGCTCATGGTGTCAGAAAGCTTTCTGTTAATTATGTAAAGTCCACCACACTGTGTACACAATCTGTTTGCTTTCTTAAATATCCAGCCATGTGTTTAGTTGCTCTTGATTCTTCTTCTAAGCTCAAATTAAGACCAAAAGCCAATTTTCCTTGATCCACCTCATTCATAAATATACATTATGAGCAGAAGAAATGACAGAAGCATCAATACAAATTTTCAAAACCTGCATCCTGAACTTTTGTTCTCTGCCTCTTACCTATTTGGATCATTGATTTGTGAACCTCTCTTCGTGAATGCGTTTAAAGTGACTGGATAAAATTTGTACTGCTGAATTATGTGAAAAAATAATATTGATTTTAATGGTACTCCAGTAAATAAAAGCATGAAGTTCTTTCTATACAAATATTTATATTCTGATAATAATACTCCCATCATTTAGTCATATGTGAAAACTTTCATTCAAATATTTTCAATTTCTAAGATTAGAAAGAGTTAGTTGTGCTAGTAGGGCCAAATCAGACAGCCTCCTGGTAGAGGCGAGGCTGCTGCAGCTCAGTGCCCCAGATGCAACCAGGAGCAAGACTGACCACATAATCCCAGTAGGCAGAGGCGCTCGGATGCAGGTGTGCAACACATACATGTATACACACAGATCAGTGCAGGTAAACACACACAGCACTCACACAAACACAGACAGCACCAATGCCCTCATCTTCTCCCCTCTTTGGCAGCTCACGTTGAAGTTCTCCTAGTGGAAGTATAAACATATATATGTGGGAAAATATACATATATATGCATTGTGGGTTGCTCTAGCACCTGCTCACCAAACCTTAAGCTATACTTCCCCTTGACAGTAATATCACTTTGGTGTCTTGTAAGCAATGTGAGGAGGCATAAACATCAATATTTGGGATAGGATCTGACACTGTATTAAAGAGGACTGGACAATAGCAGGGTAAGGATATAAAATATAATGAAACGGAAAAAAACACTAGGGACATGCTAAAAGATACATTTTAAAAAATGAGAAATGCTTTCCCTTGGCAAAAGTTATCAGACATTTACTGTAGACTCAGAAGTGACCATTTTTTCCTCACACATTTGATGTAATCAGTACAATTATTACAGAAAATTCTCAATGTCATCAGAAATAAATAATTACATGGTGGTTTCAGAAAGGAATTAATTCCACTGTGTTTTAAGATTTCTGCCTGTGCCACCATCTGTATTTCTAATCAGGACCTCTCTCACACACTTATTCCAGTTTTGTGCCATGACAGATTGAGAAATCTGAAGGAAACAGTCAGACCCACAGCTGCAATTTAAAACAGCAGTGTGTGCTTGGGAGCACTGGTTCATCGCTATTGTTCAGATGTCAGGTCTCAGGCTCCCTGAAAAATAAAGAGGACGTGAACATGTAATTTTAAAAATAATCTCTTCAGGGTTCTCTCAGTTATGAGCCACTAAAACTGAGATAGCCAAGGTTTTCCGTACAACCATGAAGGCTGCATGAGCTCTGTCACGCTCTTCTTATGCCCTCTTTTCTCCTGCGTAGCTTACCTGGGTCTCTGGCTGTGTCCCTGGATGGGGAATCCGAGCAGAATAGCAACCACTATTCAAGCAAGACTGAACATGGCTAGTGTGAAATTGTTAGAGCTGATAACATGCAAAACACCACTCTGAGAAGCAGGAAAACAAAAAGTAATTCTACAGTAAACAAGGTTTGTTTTTGTTGGAGGCTGTGGGTTGGTACATTTTCAAGTTGCCATTTTGCCTGACTGAAGTTCTCTGACCCTCACTCTGCTGCTGGAAAGGCACATGCATCCCCATGGAGGGTCGTACCTTCCCCAAAGTCCCCAAAGGGCACCGTGCAGGTGTGGAACAGGAACCAATCCAACAGCCCTGGTAGGGAGCCACTGGTTCATCCTACAGATCACACCTCTGATAAAGCTGCCCTACAGTGCTGTGCAAACATACATAGGCCCATGATTCTTGCAACATCACTTTTAAAATACACAAACTGTAGGAAGAGGTCTCATGTTTCTTGAAATAGGCCTCCTTTGCATTCCTCACTGATGGCTGCATGGATGCAGACAGATGGCTTTCTCATCTGGAAGCACAAGGCACAGCTAAGTTTATCCTCTCAAGTGCAGTATATCAGTGAAATTTTCCTGGTGAAAGCTTAGGACTTCCCTGAATAATTGATTTGCCTAAAATTTAATTTGTCTGTCATCCAGTTGTTTTATAGATGCCCAGGAAAAGATGCTTTGATTACCTTCTCTGGAAAGACTTAATCTTGCTTTCCTTGCTGGCCTGGCACAGAGACAACATCTGATGGTGACATCAGGAATGACTACGAGGAAGAAAGTGTGTCACCAAGAGGAGGCCACATCAAGGATAATCATCTCTTGCAGCACCCAAACCCAACCTTGCTCTCATGCCCCAGAAGAGCTGTGACACCATGGCTGCCACACTTTGCTCCCTCCTCATCTCCCAGACAAATAAGCAAAGGTGCAGCAACAGAAAGGGGCATTTTTTTGCCCTTTTCAGGTAAGAGCTGTGGACCTCACAGTCCTGCGTGGGGGTAATGAAAAGAGTACCCTGTCTGTTTTACATAGCTGCGCAAAAGCATAATTTCACAGAATGGATTAGAACTGAACAGTTTTGCACTTTTCTCAGTGTTTTAGCAGATATCTGTCGTTTTGTAGATATCTATCTTTTTTTTTTTTTTTTTTTTTTTGTGTGTGTGTGTGTAGCTATTCCCCCCTTTTATATCCACAAAACTCAAGTGAACCCCAAAGATAAAAATGGTTTTTTGGTCAAGTGTTCAAGTTCCATTCTAGTTTGAAAAGGCAAGGTACCTTCGTTACTCATAACAATGCAAAATCTGAGATGCGGGATACCAAGAGACAAGAAAATAGGACTTTAAATCTATATGTTAACTATGGGCATAAAAACCCCCAGAATGGACCAGAAATTACTGATTTAACCATAAAATGAAACTGTATATCTAAAATTATTTATATGTTTTAATTATTTCAGGACAAAATTGTGGGGACAAGTTTTATAGCTATTAGGCTCTATTGGAAAATTGGATAATACATAAAAGAACAAGATAATGAATGCTACTGCATACAGTAATAAGCAAAGCTGTAATACTCAGGTAGCAATAAGGAAGACTATATTTATATGATAGATTAATGTACTGCTCAGTAGTTATACAAGCTGGTTGTAATGTCATCACAGAAAGGAATGTCACTACCAAAGACCTTTCCATAAAAAAACATGATGATTATTTATTTTAACATAAAGGGGCAACTTTATTTCTAGTGCAACTCTATTGGAATTTTTTCTCATACCTAATCTCTTAACTTTCTGGTGACATAATTAAAGAATTTTGTCAAATATCCTGTCATGATGAAATATGTATTGGTAAAATAACTTCTCTGATGGCCCTACACACAAATACCTACAAGCATTGTTTAGTTGGCAGTTCTTTTATCAAGACTGAAAGCAACACGTCCTTGATTTGAACAGTCAGATCACCTTGAAAAAGAAAAAATAAGATCCTTATGTCTTAAAAAAAGCAATCTATAAATGCAAGACATAAAGGCACTGATGAAACTGCAAAATTTGTAGTGGTCATGAACTGGTGATATTCTTGTGTGCATGTTAATGAGTTATAAACACTTTACAGAGCTCTGCTATTATTTGAATTTATATGTTGACATGGTTGCAAAATCACTTAAGATTTGTTTATCACTCTTTATATATGTATTTATATTCATTACAGATTTCTTTGCATTGCATCTGATTGCATAGAGCAAAAACAAGAACGTAAAAATGTAGCAGGATGTCTAAGCAGGTGTTAACACAAAAGTGCTGAAAACACAGATGATTGTTTTTTGCATTTCAGGCATCAGCATGAATTCTGTGGATTTCTTTTTTTTTTAGTTATGTGTAATGTTTTTCGTGTTTTGGCAGGAGTAAATATTCCTCACCAAAACTGATGCTGAGAAATCCTGGTTTTAAAGAAGGAAAAACTGAAAGCTGGTCTGTCAGATGGAGAAATGACTTCACGTATCAAAACCCAACTGAGGAACAGAGTTACTAATTAGCAGAAATTTTAGCAAAATTAGATACTTCACAATTGACTGTTTGGTACCAGTTTTCATGTGGCAAGTCTGGCTTTTCAGATCAAGTGTACTTTCACTCTTAAGCAAGGGCAATGAGAGAGAGAGGATATCAAAGGGGATGAGAATGAAATATGAAAGAAAAAAAGATCAGGTGGTTAGCATAATCAAATAGGAACATACCAAACTGCTTTCTGCCTGCTGAGGTGTTGCCCCACTGTTTTTTTAATTTTTTCTTGTAAATATTAAACAAGAACAATGGATCATCTAGTTTTAATTTTTACTTCACATTACATTAACCACAGCAAAATAGAAAAATGCTGTAATTAGGGTATGGGTTTTTTTTGGTCCATAAATATCCAGAAGGCTATATGTGGTAGCAACTCCCAGGAAATTTGGTGGTGGTTTTGGCCATGAATCTGGCCCTATTCTAAATCTGTTATTAGAAGAGAGTAATGCAGCTGTGAGTGGGACAAGTGATGGATAACAGCATTAGCTTGATAGGCAAAGCCAGTGAAACATATGGTGCAACCGCCAACTTGTGCAAAAATTCAGCAGAGCAATGCTGTAAGGAATCAACACTGCTTGGACAACAAAACAAGGAAACAAAAAGAGAAGGCTCGAAGTAGCAAATTAGAGCAAATTCGTCCATATATAATTTTTTTTCTACAGACTTATATGGAACCCAATAACTTATTTCCTTGGTTTTGACCTTGGAATCTCCATGGATTTTCACAATTTCTAATAGTACATGACGAGGCTGACAGAAGAGCATTAGATCCAGTAGGCTACATGCTAGAAGCCAGATTTTCATCTTCGTGAAGGTAATTTCACATCACAACATATATAAAAAAGGAGGAGAAAACTTTTGAGAAAGTGACTACATTTCTAAATCTTCACTGAGAGTCTCAAGAACGGTGCCCTGGAAGCTGATTATTACTGTGGGATTTCAGAGTGGAAAACATGAATATGGCATGGGAATTGGTCTTTGGGCTAACAGAATGGGTGGCATGAGAATAAATACGTTACAGTGGAATATATATTTATTTTTCGTATTTTCTCTCTGCAAATTTGCAGACAAGTAGTCTTCTAGATTTTTCTTTTAATTTTATAACATTGTGGTCACCTCAGAACACTGGAAAGTTTTCAATCATTTGGGCAATCAAGGTGATGTACAATCTTTCCTTAAGTAAATTATATTTATGGAAAGGTCAGAATATAACTAATTGAACTTTAAAAGAATAATTGGCTTAAAAGATTTAATGATTTGAATGGCTTTGGAATTTCTCCAAACAGAGCAAATAATTTTTATTTTAGTCATGTTAAGTAACTGTGCTGTGCTATGGTTAAAACCTACACCACAGCTCTGTGCGAACATATTCCATTTAAACAGTTTTTAGTGAGAAAAGGAAGACGTTAAGATTCTGTGTTGGGTCTAGAAAAATGTCAGTGGTAATGCAGGGGAAAAAGGCTCTGTCCTTCTAAATTCTGAGATACTGGAGCAGAGTTTGCACCTTAGGACACTGTAAGGTACAAATTCAAACCAGTATCCTTGAAATCTGCCTGCTTATTTTTTTACAAGTATGTTGTTTCTAGAACTGTATTGGTTTTCAGCTTGGCAAGCTTTGAATAATTCTACATTGTCTAAACACTTTTATTTATTACTCAGGTTAAATGGCAATGTAAAATTACAACAGAAGAGGTCCTAGAAAGATGTTGTCTCTTTTTTCCCTATTTTACTTTGTGAAAAGTTATTAAAGCTAGTTTACAGAGAAAGCTGGTCACATAAGTGTGCTCATATTTTTAAGTCACTTTTTTAATTAATGAAGAGAGTAACAGAACTTAACAATTTTGAGCACCTGCCTGGCTCTTGTAGCAAGTTTCCCTTTCATATGAAATTTTCTAATGGCCCTATTGTTTCGAGAGAGTCAATTAACAATCAAAGTCAGAAAGTATGATATTCATGTTTGTGGCGATCTTTCATCAAGGATATGGGGAGAAAGTGCAATGGGCTGCAGCAGAAACTCCACAAAACGTCTGCCAAAAGCCCAGCACTTGCAGCTTTCTTGGTAAGAATTCTTTCTCCTTAGAATTTGGGAATTCCCTGTACTATTGATGCCTACATTATGCAGGGTGTTTGCACATGCTGCTCCTTCTCTTGCCCATCATCACACAGCTGTGTAGCTAAGTAGTACCCAGGGAAGTGTTGCTGAAGGAGGCTTGCTTCAGGGCAGTGGCAGCCGGGTGCCTGCGCCAGAGCACAGCCCTAGGAGAGGGCTCTGCTTACAGTGCAGAGGGGTCAGAAGGGATGGATGCTTTCGACAAATTAAGATGCAGGCCCGAAGCAGAAATGAGTTTCCTACCTCCTCCAGATGTGAAAGCTCCTTGCAACATGGGGTTATGGGGCAGGCAGCGCTGGGACTGGAGGAACTCGGCAGTTACCTGGACAGCAGCAGTGATGCAAGGAGCACCAAAGAAGAAAAATAAAAACTGCCAAATGCAAAACTCGGACAAAATAAAATTTCTTCAGTGTTTTGAGGCATGCTGAGTGTCATGAAGGGAGAAATTAATCTAACAAACTGGTATCCTTAAATCCAGATTGTCCCATGGTTGCTTGTTTTCAGAGCAGCTGGTGCCTGCATGCCAAAGGGGATGTTTTCTCAGCAGGAGCTGCTTAAATGTAAAAGAACCAAGCTTTCTCTGCAGTTTTAAACTCATTAGTCAGTTATCAAGGATCTGGAATATTTGGGAGCTCAATCAATGAAGTGAAACAGAACATTTCCCACTGTTCAGAAAAGATATTAACCAGTACCTCTAAGCCAGATCCCGAATAGGTAGCACAGCTGTTGTGAGGATTCTTGCCCTGCTGGCATTTACTGATTTATAGGGCAGTGAGGACTGTCCAACCTTCCTTTCCGCAAAAGCTCGCCCATGTTTTCCCTAGTCTGCCAAGTCTCAGACCCACTGAGTGGGATTCATACATTTGACTCCTGCACCACGGTCCCCTGCTGCAGCATCACGCTTTGGTACATTGACAATATCATGCCACAGCCCTTCTCCAGCCCCAGTGAACTGTGTATAGATGCTGTCCATCTGGCCAGTGACCAGGTTCACCTAGGGCATGCACGAGCTAGGCCATAGGGACAGACAGACCATGGCAGTGGAGCTAGGAATAGCCGTAGCGCTCAACTTCTCAGCCGAGAGTGAGTTGTGAGGGAACCTGAACAGAGAACAAAGACTGTCACTTCATAGCAAGTAACATTTGACAGCTGCCTTTTGTCTGAAATAAATTTTCTCAATATTTTCAAAACAATCTGCATTTCCAGTGAAGACAGGGAGCATTTCAGTACCTTCTGGCATAGGACTTCCCATAGTTTCCCATTTCTTATTGTTTGAATGACCTGTTTGTCTGGGTTTAGAAATCCTTCCCATGCACTTCACATCTGTGGAAAGGTCACACTGTGGGATTACCGTCCTCTGAACTATGCTACGTTCTATCCCAGTGGATGCTCTGCTGGGAGGATGCAGCCCATGGTAGAGCCTGCTGGTGCCTGTGTGAGCAGATGTGTGCACACTCCTCACACCCACCGCTGTTCTTGCACTAACTCTTCATGCGAGTGAGCTACAATGCTGTTTCGTCTTTGGCAGAGAAGTGTCTGAAGCAGTATTGGCTCAGATACAAACAAATGGATTTGGGGGCTCATTTGTGAGCAGACCAGAAACGTTCCCCAGAGTGCCTGGCTCAACTGGTGAGTGGCAGTGGCATCTCTGAAGCCCAGGTAATGTGAGGTTTTCCTCAGGTACTCCAACTGGAGCATGATCAGGATGCCCAATAGGGAACTTGTAGGTCCAGATAATACGTACCGTCAAGGAATTTGAAATGAACAACATTGCCAGGGTGCTGTTGCAAGGCCACTGCAAGGCCAAAAATGGCCACTGTAAACCTTCTCTTGTGGTCTCTCTTGTTGTATCTCAAGAACAATACAACTGAAACAAAACCAAAAAGTTCAAGCCTTGTTACAGCAGCCATCCAAAGTTTCTGAGTATATTTTAACTACTACCTAAACTAAAGTCCTGAAGCCAACTGCAGCTACTCTGCTCCTGGCCTTCTATACAGCATCTTGTGTTAGTTGATAATTGCCTCCCTAAAACTGTTTAAATTAATCCCAGATGGCCTGGACTGTTGTCAAAGCTCCTGTTATCAAGAAGTAACTGTCAGTTTTGCAGATCCAGACTTCTCCTGGATCAAAGGAAGAAATGGAAACTGCTATTGCTCCTTTCAGGCAGATTCAGCCTGTAGGAGATTGAGATATGGAAGGGGATGAATAATTTTTCTCTTCTCCAGGGAAAAAGTCTTTATAACAACCATACATTGGATAAATAACTGGGTTGATTTTCTCCAGTTTCTGATAGTTGAATGAGCATGGGTTTTTAACACATTTAATTTTAAAGCAAAAATTTCGTTCTTGGGAGAATGGAAAGTGTAAAAAATAAAGAAATATATAATATAAAGAAAAACATTATATTTAGTGATACACTTGAAGAAATAGTAAAGGAGATAATTTTACCACTATCTTATTCTGATTACATCATGTCTTTGTTCCTGATTTCTGTAGTGCTTGGCTTCACTTTTAATACCCTGTCCAATATCTCCTTCTTTACCTCTCACTCCGCTTGCTGGACTCATCTTTGCCCAGTACAGTTTGTGACAACTACAACTTCCACCATTTCTGAAATTTTCCTGCAGATGTGAGCACCTTTCTCTCATGCTGCCCAGCACTGGGGTGGATCTGTCTCTCTATCTCACCAATCCTTCGAATGCCACAACTCTTCTCATTCACCACCAAGTAATTAAACATAGATATGACCTGTCTTTAAAAAGCTTTCTATCTTTAATGCGTTTAAAGTAAAATAACACATCTAAGTGACTAAGCTTTGGTTCAACTTTACTATATCATCTTGAGGCTTCTTGGAAAAGTTGCTTTTTTAACCTGTAGCTCAGTTTCAAATCTTAACAGTGTTTATTTGTGCTAAATAGATGATATCAAAGTACTCCTGTGTTTTAATAATGATAACCATGAGAGCAGCCTGAACGGATCTTGGCTGGACAAGGCCGTCTCATCTGCATGTGGCCCAAAGACACTGTGTAAGCTGTTCTAATTTCTGAATTGGATCTAACTTGGAAGTTGGTACAGGTGACCTCTATGGGTCTCTCCCAACCCAGATTACTCTGTCATCCCATGGGATGCAGAAATCTAGACCTCATGAAATAGAGATACTTGAAGCACCCCAACTTCTGCCACTGATATTTTGGGCTTCATACATAATAATGCTGGGGTTCCACTGAAGTCAACGACAATATTTTTAAAGTAACACCAGGTATGTAGTCAGTCATGAAAACGTATATATTCCATCTGACTAGACAGAATTTGGTGGCATTAATTGCAGCAAATGCTCAAATATCCTTTTTGTGGCAGTCATTCACTGCAAGCAAAGGATACAGAGATGGAGAAATGCAGCAGTGCTTAGACATGATTATCTTTTAATGTGTCTACTGAAAAATTTTTTGCATGTGTTTAACCAAGAGGAATCCAGTGAGCATACAAGCTCATGCAGAGACTTACTTCACCAAATTAAAATCTTCTCTAACAAGTAAGACTTCTGAGGTCTGCAAGAGAGAGATACCTGCAAGTTTATATGTAAATAAATTTAATACATTCCTAATATCTATATCTATCTATCTATCTGTGCAAACACATATATTTACACACAGAGAGAGAAAGCAGATCTAAAGGGAGAATGAGAATACATATAAAATCCAATGTGTGTCGATAATTACTCTGCAATATTTCAGGTACTTGCCTTTTAAGCAATTCTGTCAAGCACTTGTAAGATGTCCCTTCACATCTAGTGATTGTGAATACATGAGACTGGAAGATACTCAGTATAATCATAATTGAAATAATTTACTGAATACTACAACCTGGGCAGTAGTGTTTATAATTTAGGTTGGAAATTTCCAAGGGGCCTTTAAGTGATTTCCAAACACAAGTAAGTAGACCAAATCATTTATATGGGTTTTAAAAATTCCACCTGAGTCCTTTCTTAGTTTATTGATTCTAAGCATGCCGATTTTAGGTTTATCAATTTAATTGAACACATTATATTTACAAGAAGGATGTAATCATGTGAGAGTTTTCCAGACAATGTTAGACCAATGTATCTCTTCTGATCTGTCTGTTTTCTGCTGAGGAGATAGTGTAATTAGTTTGTCCCTCTCAACTGCTTCCATAACATCCCACAGGATATATGGGCTAATTTCTTCCATGTTGCTATAGAAAAAGTATTATCTTACAATATCTCCAACTGAGATATTATGCCACAAATCCTTTTCAGAAGCTGAATTTCACAAGCATTCCCAGAGAGCTGCAGATAGAGAGAGCCATATTTGTAGGCATTAGCAAGAAGGAAATGAAACAGCAGGTGTACACTACAGTAGGAATTCATGTAAAATTAGTCATCAGTACATGTCCCCCTGGAAAAAGACTGATTGAATGTGGGTTTCCAGACAATGAGTGTGGAAAAAGAATTAACAGCTATAATAGAATGTGGTCCTCGTGTATAGAGCACAAAATTCAACCTCTGCAGAGGATGAATCACTTAGCAGCAATTTATGCTGTATTTTGTCAATTTAAGAGGAGGATGGATTGGGGACAGACTACATGTCATCTATTTGAAGATTTAAAAGCACTGAAGAACAAAAAAACCCATATGTAAAAGTTCCTATTCTGAAATTTGTGCTAGTTTTGTGGAAGAGCTTCTTTGTAAAAACCCATGGAATCACATCATTCTTATCTTCGTAGAAATACTATTGCAGATAAGCAACCCAGTTTGGGGTTAGCCACTTTGGAGAATAGAAAATGACATGCTGGAAGGCTAGAGTGAGTATGGGTTTCAGGCAATGGAGAACTGTCTGAAAAAAAGGATTGTCTAAAATCTGAGAACTGTTTTCATAATGATACAAACACTGAAACTAGGGTAACACTGAAAAGAATTACCTCATTCAGATGCAGAATATAAAATACACTCCAGTGGTATTTCTGGCCCCTTTTATTTATGCCTTGCACATGTTTCTGGAAGGAAATTTTTTTTTTGAGAACTTTCTTGTGAAGGGATAGCAATGTACACACTCTGGAAAAAAATGTATTTTTTTCCATGCAGATTCCCTCTGAGATTGTTCACACAACTGTCTTCCAAGCTCTTTGTGGTCCTGGACCCATTCACACAGAGATGAAAGCAAGAGTATATGACTGTGGCAACAGATAGCACAACATGAAGAACGGAGCAGTTACAAAGGAGAAACACTGCAAGCAATAAGTGGAACGAAGGGTTTGCAAGTGTCTCATAGTTTGAAACAGGTTTCCAAAGAGTCTTAATTCAATCACTCCAAATAGCAAACACATTTCTAAAAATCAGGCTATAAGAGTAGTGTCATGGGTATACATTTAATAATGCTGCAAATAGGTTTTTATGCCCTAATGATAACCATCCTGTACTCATGCAGGAAATGTAGGAGGGTCCCTCCCCTTTGATGTAGTTACTCTGCACCAGTCTGAGGGTATACGCACACTTCAAAGTCCCCCAGCTGACCATTTGAGAAAAACAATCGCACACACCCTCTTCAAACCATCAAAATAAAAGGCCTAAAATCAAGCTGGGTGAGCAGGGGACATAAGAGTACCGCAGATCTACAACAATGTGCTTCATAGGTAACCCTCAGGAGTAGCCATTGCATGTGTTGGAGGTGGGGATGGGCTCCCAGGGGCTGAAATTCCCCGTGCTGCGAAGATGGGGAAGAGCGTGGGTGAGCACAGCCTATGTGAGGGGATACAATTTTTTGCAGCCCAAAACCCAGGGCTCCAGCCCCGTGTCACCACAGGCCTGGCAGACAGAAGAGCGGGAAGCTCCTCAGCTTCCAATTTGAAGCCATGGGTCAAGTCATTCCCTCAGGAAAGTATTTAAACAAAGTGTGACCTGGCAGATATCCCAGAAGTGTGCCCCATGTCTGTGTAACAGCAGGACTTTCCTGACCAGATGACTATGTATATGTGTGTGTATTTATGTATATGTGTGTATGTATTTCTATACACACAAAAATACATCACACGCTTTGTAGTTAATTTACTTCCTAATAGGGAGAAAATACACTGAAATAAAAGAGTTTCTCTGCTTTTTCTAAGCATAACCTTCCCTTTCCTTCATGGGCTGTAAAATCTCAAAGACTAAGTTTAGCTCCAGCGCATTTCTTATCCCAGACATCAGGGGTACATAATTTTGGGTAGGCACCTACTGCACTGGGGAAAAAGTTCAAAATGTGTCCCTCCATAATTTTTTGTTATTTTTTTAAAATATAATATATTATGATGCTGCAGCTTTGCAAAGCTGCCCTGAGATCTGGGAAATCAGGACAATCCCAGAAGAGGTGGGTTAGAGAGCAGGAAGTGGTGATGTGGTTAAAGGTTCAGTCATTTTATTATACAGCTTCTCAATTTAGGGCACTGGTTATGTCCTGTCTTGAATTTTAATGATGTCCTTTAATTTCTTGGACAAACAGGAAATATCGAAAGCAACAAGCAGAAGAGATCATTTATTTCCACATTGGTATTTTGGAGGCTTTTGTCCAGAGGCAATGCAAATTAAAGGGTAGGAGCTGGGTCTGCTGTTAGCGACATACAGGGAGGATCTCAGTCATTTCAGCAGACCTGTTGTGCTCTAACTGCCAGTGTCAACAGGATCTGTGAAGGCTGGGTGATGAGGATGTGGCCTCGTGCTTATCATAACCTGATAAGGGCAAGAAGATGAGAGGTGAAAACTGAAATTTTTAGCTATGTTTCTGTGGCTTTTAGTTTTCTCAAACAGGCTGAATATAAAGTATTGCCCCAATAAGAGACATCTACAATATCTAAGAAAATATTTACTAAATGACCAAAATCCTGTGAATTTCAGTTCTAAAGTGTATTTTAGTTTAGCTTTCTCCTGGGTGAACTGGCAGCAAGACAAGTCTTTCAAAAATGGTATTTGTTGTGTACAAAGATTTCTAGCCTGAGGGCTAAATACCTTTTTTTTTTTTTTTTTCCTAATGCAGAGCTACTGCAAAATGACTAAAACCAAGACAGAATTTAAAGGCATCTAGTCTCTGTTTGAGCTGCCTTAATATAATCCAGAAAAATGCGACAAGCAATATTGCATTTCCTGCATTGCTACTAAGACCCAGATCTGGATCGTGTCCTCTGCTGAACTCCTCTGTTGCACTGAGAGTTTTAGAGATATTCCTTTCCTACTGAACACCCTAATGAGGACAGTTTTGGAAAAGTACTCTGAGTAAATACACACAGAGAAATCAAGAAATCTTGAAGGGTTAGTGCCTGACTGGAAGCTCTATGGGAGCATGGTTACACCATTCAGAAGTCTGCAGAGGAACTAATCTACACCAAGGAATTCAGGACGCATTTATACACCCAAAGTACAGTGCTTTTGGAAATTATATCTGACATGCAGAAGGTCCAGAGTTCTGCCTACTTAGGGTCAAACTGGTAACAATGCACCGTACATCCAGACAAAGGTGTGTATGTGTGTGGGTGAAGGGGTGCTGCTACGTCAGTGAAGCTTTGCCAAAATCAAAGCAGATGATGATTTTCTCCAGGAAAAGACTTTTCTATATTCTCTAGTTTGAAGACAAAATTTATGGAAATGTTTTCCAAAGATTTCCTTCTCTCTGTGGGGTCAATAGTTAGACCAATATAGATACTGGCAATATTACAAAACATGCTTCATAGAATCATCATAGAATGGTTTGGGTGGGAAGGGTCCTTAAAGATCATTGAGTTCCAACCCTCTTGCAGGGGCAGGGACACCTCCCACTAGACCAGGTTGCTCAAAGCCCCATCCAGCCTGTTCTTGAACACCTCCAGGGATGGGGCATCCACAGCTTCTCTGAGCAACCTGTTCCAGTGTCTCACCACCCTCAGAGTAAAGAATTTCTTCCTAATATCTAATCTAAATCTCCCCTCTTTCAGTTTAAAACTCTTACCCCTTGTCCTATTGCTACACTCCCCCATAAAGAGTCCCTCCCCACTTTTCCTGTAGGGTAGGCCCCCTTTAGGTACTAGAAGGCTGCTATAAAGTCTCCCCAGGGCCTTCTCTATTCCAGGTTGAACAACTGCAACTCTCTCAGCCTGTCTTCACAGGCAGGTGCTCCAGCCCTCTGATCATCTTCATGGCCCTCCTCTGAACTAATTCCAACAGGTCCATGTCCTTCTTATGCTGGGGGCCCCAGAGATGGACACTGTCAACATTTAGTCTGTATACGTGCAAAGGCAGTCTTCACTGTCCGGCTCACTGCTGTCCACCTAATGAGGGTCCAGATTTAGACTTCTTATGCAGGAAGATTACAGATTGAGAGTGTCATCATCAAGAACAGATTTTGTGCCTAAGTTTATATTGTAAGAAAATATAAATCTAAAAACTCTGATCAGTAATTCAGCTGAAAATCTGCCAGTGCAGAGGGGAGGGATTTTTTTCCTCCTTTTATGTGGAAATCCTCAAGTGAAAAGGATGCAAAGAATTTAATAGCCAAGAGACAAAGAAAAGGATAAAAAACCATTTCAATAGTGGAACAATCTCTTATCTGAACCTGCTGACATAATTACAGGTCATCTCCACAATTCATAAAGAGTGGCAAAAATTCAGGTTTGGGCATCTTGAAGCTTCACAGAAATGCTAAAGTTTCACAGACTGAAATCAGCCAGCAGACAATTTCAAACATTTCCAACCTGAAAAAGCCTTTTAGAAAATCATGCTTATTTTATTTGTTAATAGAAATAATCAAACAGAATTTCAGGCCTTGTTTTTCTGCCAGGCTGCATGCAGTCCACCAGCATAAAGAATTAAGCCATTCTTGCTAGAGAGAAGGTAAATTAATGAGCTCTTACTAAATAGTTTAACAGGCAGCATCAAAAAATTATACAGTCACAGTAAATGACACAACAGTGACTTATGCTGGCTTCCTCTTTGAGAACCCCATTTTAGCAAATTCTAGGGATTGCAGAGGGATGCACATAAAATAATACATAGTGGGCAGCCAGAGAGTGAGGCGGGGGTTCAGCTATACTCCGTCTCCTTTGAAACACTAAAATAGGCCTTCTGCAGAGTGTGTATATGATGTCGGGGGGGTAGCTGTGCAGATGCCTGTGCCTCTCCTGGCCTGATGGTGTGTCTTGGTGGTGCAGAGCTGAGGAAGCCATGAGGATGCTGCCACTGCAGCTGGGCGTGTAGCAGGGTCACAACGGTGTTGTGCTGGTGCTGTCTGACCCCTGCCGTCTTCCCAGGCACTGATTGGGGTTGGAAGCTGCATCAACTTGAGGCAGGTTTGGGCAGAGAAAAGGGGGTGGGAGGAAAGGGAGGCAGATAAATGCAGCTGTAAGTGTTGCTGCTCTTTCTCTGGATCCGGTGACATTTTCCTTCCCTGCTGTCACCTGAATGGTAAAAGAGCTCTGTGTTTCTCCTGCCTGTGATAATTAACAAAAACAGTCAGAATAGATCTAGCACTCTTTGCGGTGGTGCTCCCATGGGCAACGCTGCAAAAGGCAGTCAGTTTTGTTTAACATCTTTATAAATAATATGGAGCACTCACAGACACTTCAGGCTGGTGTCACAATTTTCATTACCGTTCAGTGTTTGATCCCTTGGCAAATTCATAATCAATTTACTAGCACTCATAGTCAGCACACACAATACTTTCCTGTACACTGTTGACAGAAAACGTAGGAATTTAAGAGAGGAAAGATGGGGATGCTTAATTCAAAGCAGGAAACCAAAGCAGGCGCTATAAACAGCAACAAAACTGCCACCATCAGCTTAGCAGGGCAGCATGTATTTGGTCTAAAGTACTTTACAGAGTGTGACAAGGATTTATTTCAAATGCATTATCAAGGGCAAAGCAGGCACGATTCTAGGTAGATATTGCTTTTGGAAAAGTGTTGGAAACACATAAGCAACAAATTTTCTAATAAAGTACAAAGCATACCCTGTGCATGCATAGAAAATCCCTGTTTTGTTTTTTTCTTGCACATAGTTATCAAAACATATTTAAGGAAATCTTTCATGGAATATTTCATGAGATACTGTGGCAAAAGCTTTGCCAAAATTGATCTGAACTCTCTGCAGGTCTCTTTCTCCTCCATGTTGCATTTCTACCCAGAAAAAGCAATGAAATTAGTTTATTGTGCTTTCTTTTTAAAAATGAAGTTATTTTTATTCTTATTTACACCCAGCCAAATTACATCCTCTTTATTGAGGCTGCAGATGTTGCAACTTAACTAAGGACATGGCTGATGTCATTTGTATTCAGACTTTCATTAGACAAGATACTCATAGGTTTCTTCCTCTTCATACTTTTACATATTATTTCATTATCAGTTGTAATCAAATTAACCAGATGGCAACTGCCAAATTCACATTTGTTACTTACTTCAGATTACAAAACTCAAAGTACACTCACACTCTCATATTTGTTGAGTTATTAATTTCTGTAGTAAAGCTTGTGCTAAAGGCAGGATTGTTGCTCATTATTAAAGTGTTTACTGAATAGAAAAAGAACAGTCCTTTGAAGATGCTCAAAGGCTTAGGTTTTCACTAAATTTTATAATGAAGTCTCACTATGCTGTTCAGCACTAATAAGGTATTTTATTGCTGAGGATGAAGGTGTGCTGAGTGAACCTTTGTGAGGGTAATGTTGGACCCCTGGGATAGGAAAGAAGTTCTTGGGTATTTCAAAGCATCAGAATGTAATTCTGAGTGTGGTTGACACAGACTTACCTAGGATTATAGTCAGGTTGGAGCTGGAAGAATGGCAAAAGATTGATTTTTTAAAAATTTGTGTAGTTTTGCACTTTTCCATTCTCCTGGAAAACGGTAGTTTTTCTTGAAATTCTTTGTAATCATCAACAAGCAAAGGTGTTAAAGATTGTACTTTTATTCACATTTCAGAAAGCATGTTTATTTCAAGGGTTTGTCTGTATTTTTTTTGCTTTTCATGAAACATAACATCCTTCCCTCCCCCTCCATTTCTTTTTTTTTCTTTTTTTTGGCAAAGGCAGAATGGAAAAAGGAAAAATGGAAAGAGGGAAAAACGGAAAGAGAGAAAAACTAAAATGAAGCTGAAATGTTGACAGATATTTTTGATAGAAAGTATTAAAACTGCAAAAATATTAAAGTACATTAAAAAAATTCCACTGAATAATAACCATCATGAAATCTACCATTTCCAGGCAAAAAGCTGTATCTGATTAGAGGGTAAGACTCTTCTCTCAAAAAATTCAAAATTTTAAATGTATTTTCTTCTCTTGTCAGTTTGAAAAATGAAGAAAAAAACCCAGAAAAAATCTGTTGTAAACCACACTGGTGTGTAATTTTGCACCTGGCAACTTTTCTGCCTCTAACACACAGGGTTATGAGATACTTGAAAGGCTACATACATAGTTGGATGCAGATATTTTTATTTATTCTGAAGGATAAATCATGCTTTTTCTTTACAAAACTAAAATTTTCCTTTGGAAAATTTCATGATTGTGTGAAGAGCTCTTTTGCATTGGAAAAACATTCTCATGGTAAGTTGTCAAATGACACTGAGTGTTTGCTTTCTGCCAGTAAGTTTGATTTAAAGTAATACTATTACAAAGTTTCCTGCTATGCCTATTAGCTGTAACAGCTTCATATAGAGTTTGACATTTGTTTAATTTTTATTCTTCTCAGCTTCAATTAAAGAAAAAGCTGAAGAAGACAACAGAAATTAAAAAAAAAATCACTTTGAGAGTCACAGCTTGATTTTTCCTTCTGACATTGCACAAATTAGCCCATTCTTATGTAGCACAAAAGATCTTCAGTCTCGTAAACTCACTGCAGCTCAGCCATGTTATATATATTTACTTTCCACCAGTAATTTGCATTTGTCTTTCTCATAACAATTTTAATTTTTGCTTTAAAGAACAACAACCAATGGACTTTTAGACAGTCTTTATATGCAGAAAATCTCTGTGTCTAGCAGATCCAGATCCATACCATGGTCCTCAGCCCAGACACTTTGTGCCTAAGTGGGTGCTGAAGGAGGGCTGGGAGCTTCATCTGCAGCAGCACTTGGCTGCTATAATATCAGCAACACTTATCTGACTGAGATAAAATCAGCAAATAAATGAAAGGGCATTTTCATGCTGGGGTAAGCTCCCTGGCTGTCATAAGTAAGTTTAGATCTGGTGAATCAAAATGGCAATCTAGAGAGCTAGAATGAGATTTTTGAGCACATTGAAGGTCCTAATTTCTCATAGCCACTTCCCTTCCCAGTTTCTCCCAGTTGCTTCTGCTGTGCAAGTCTTCTCCCTGAGGGCAGCAGCTGTTGATAGCTCTTTGCAATCCAGTGACGCTCAGGGCACCCACCATGCTGCCAGCCTGCAGGGAAGAACACCTGGGGGCCATGAGATGTTGGACTCGCATGCAGAGATTTTTGTCTCCCAGATACTGCAGAGGTGCCATATGCAGAATTTTGTATAGTGAGGATTCTCACATGTAAACAAGATTTGAATCAAAATAAATATTTAGCGGGGATTTAGCTAACTGGGTAATCTGCTAGAAGCTAGAGCTACACAGTAATAAAAACTGAACGGCACAGATATATTGGCAATAACTATACATACAAAAGTCAGACCATCATGTTTTTTCCAGTCATTGATATTCATATATTCTGAACTGGATTTTCACACAGCATCCTGTGTCTGAAACAAATGGCTGATTCATGTAAAGCTTAATGAAGGTCAGAGTCAAACAAACAGGAAGTAAACTCCCTGAGTTGTTTTTTTTTGTCACAGCCTACAAAATCCCCCTCTATTTCCATTGTCTATTAGTGAATATATAGAGCTTAAAGATTTCAGAGTCACGCAACATGCTATAGTGTGGAAAGAGCTAACCATAAAAGCCTTTCTGAAACTATATTTACAATGAATTTATTTGTTGAAAGATAATCCTTGAGATTTCTTTATCTGACTGGAATACATGTAAGCTAAAACCAAAATAATTCAGATGTAAATATTTTCATTTGCGCAGCAAGTGGTAATTCATGTTAAACATAAACAAGCAGCATTGTTTAGAGATTTTATAACATTATTTGAAAGTATGCAAGCTTTCTATGCTTCCGGAATAAAATTAAAAATACTAATGCAGGTCCTTTGGGATGGCAATGTATTTTGTTGATACATTTTATTGAGGCCATACTTTGTATATGAATTCATCCATGAAAATTTTAATTAAGGCTTTTAATTCTCATTCTATTAGATATTAATGTTTTCCCATTGTTGCATCTTTATGGAAATACCGTATCACACAAACAGTACTGAGCAAAACCACTGAATTTGATTTTTAACTACTAATTTTGGAGAAATGCAGTTGAAAGGTTCCTGTCAAAAAGAATATCATCATCTCAATGGGTAGGTTTTATAACATGGTTTTACTCTCTGAAAAGCAGATTCAGTGAGACAATTTTCTTTCATGAATGTAATTATGTGTCTTACAAGACTGAAGCCCAATCCAGTTCAAATTGAAGAGAAATCAGTTAATATTTCTGTTCTATGAACCATTATATTATTTGTAATAAAATAATGCACATTTTTTTAAAGTTTGTATCATATGTATGTGTTCAAAAATATCTGTATTTTTGGAAACCTGACTACACTTATGTGATAAAATGTGTAATGTAGTAAAATTTATTCAGAAAGCATAAAAGATTAATAGGTTTAGAAAAAATGCTCTATGATTTTTTTTATCCTAATCAAAAAAGTGGAAATTAGAGGCAACAGTTTTATAGAAAACAACTAACCGAAGAGCTCTAAATAGCATTAATTTGAATAATTGCCCCTCTGCTCAACAGACCAACCTAGATATATCCATTTTCCTCCTGTTGCAAACTAGCAGTGGATTTTAAATATGATGTTTATTATGACTTTTCTCAGAAGATGAAAATATACTTGAAGCGTTTAAGTTTTCTTAAGTTGATGTATAGCAATAACATTGAGAATTTCAGATTCTTTAAGAGCCACACTCATATTCTCTCCTTGTACACAAGCTTCGCCTTTCAGTATAGTTTTATTCTAAAAGCTCAGTTTCAAGAATGTAATCTAAGGCATCTATAAAGGCAAAGAATCTGGAATGATGCTTTTGCAAATTTTGTGGCATATTTAAAGTAGGATAATGAACTACATTGTTTTCATAATTAATATTATAATACTCATGTTTATAATGCAATACTGAAGGATAAAGCCTGTCTTAGGTACTGCACACCTGCTCAGTTGTACATTGGCCTTGCTCTTAATGACTTATGGTCTTCTTAGACAGGTTAGGTACAGAAATGGGAGAAGCAGACCAAACAGTGCAATTGTAGGAAACATGTTAGCCCCATATTTTACAGCAGGGAGTAACTGAGGGAGGATAAGAAAGTTGGAAACAAGTCATTCTGCAAGCAGCAGACCAAATGAGCAAGTTCCCTTTGGCTTTATGACATTTTACAAGGACACAACTGTCCCTCAGGCCTCCTCCCCTCCTTCTGGTTAGCCTGCATGACTAGCAAAAGCCAGAGGGGCGGGTGGGCAAGGGAAGACTGGAAGGTGAGTTGGCAGCTTTCCAATCTCTGTACCCAAGGCATCAGGGGTGTCTCCAAGTAGTAGATGAGCACTGCGGAGAGAGGCAGCCTTGGCATGGGATGTTTCCATTCAGAAACAAATCTGGCACAAGGGCATCTGAATTAATAATCACTTGAAGAAGAAAACAAGAATGCTGTCAACTTTACCACAAAAGACATGAAGCACTTCTCATGGAGGCATTTCTGTGAAGGGATGGTTTTGAGACTATGCCTATGCAGTTGTTCTATGGTTTTCTTTCTTCTAAAGGCATTGCTAAATATCCTTCCTAAGAGAGCAGGGCTGTGTGAGCCCTTCTTTATCTCGCAGAGGGTGATTATTTTCTCCTTTTCTTTAAAATATTTTTTTTGACTGCCCAAGGGAACCTTTCTCCATTAGATCTCTAACTCTTGAGCAGAATAGATTGATTCATGCATGCATGAATGCATGTCAATAAGTAGGAAGAAACACTTTCATACCAAGAAAAACATTTTCAGAAGTGACTGCAGCACCTACAATCCTTTTGCAAATCTCTTCACAGCAGAAACCCCACCAATGGTCCTTTAATTTCCAAAGTAATTTAAAAGGATTTTATTTTCAATACACATTTCCTTGTTCTGCCTACCAGAAAAAAATGAAGTGCCTCGCCCAGAGTGGATTCACACACTCCTTCTCCACCTGACAACCTGGTAACGTGTAACAGACTCGAGAGCTGGCTCCTGCCCTGCAAATGCTTTTGCAGTGTAGCTGTAATGTTCATGCCACCCAAAGGAGGGAGGATGCCTTCCCCAGGTGGGCTGTATGCAGGGGGCTGAAGAGGGACAGTGCATGACAACTTTTATCTAGGAGTCATAAATGGACAAAATACCTTGTCAACTTTCACTCTATATAGTTTTGCACTATGAAGGGCATAGTTTAATGAGGACAGAGTTTGTTCTCAAAGAAATGAAAAATATACTGTTGACCATGGGCAACCACAATTTTCGTATTAACTGTGTTCAAACACTTATCTGCTAAAATGTATTAATATGCCAACTTTAAATACCTATCAATAGAACCTAGTCTAGATTTAGTCATAATGGAGATCAGTCTAGAAACTAAGATCTGCAGATAGATTTCCTGGTGTTAGATCCTTCTCACCATGTACATTAACGCTGACTGTGAAACCAGTTTGTTTTCTATTCCAGGCTTTGGAACTTAAGGCAATTAAACTTGTTTACTATCTTTTCTACCCTTAAAGAAGTAAGCTCAGTCTGGCATATCATCAACATTTTCTCTGCCCCCCAGATATTAGGCTTTACAAAGAATAATTTATCCTGAAACTTGGAAGATGCATTAACAGGCAAACTGTAAACATGTAAAAGAGAAGACAGTGCAAGTGACACAGTGTCTTAATAATGACACTTTTGACACAACTACAATTTAGAAGTTGAATCAAACAGAAGTTAGACAGAAACGTTTTTCATTACACCAATCATGTGAGTCAACTGTGACCCTATGCATTAACCCTCTAGACATTTAGGGGAATATAAAGTTTCATTGGTTCTTTTTTAAATAATTGCCACTGACACTGCTCTAAACATACAAAAGCACAGAGAGTACATACCCAAAATGGACTTAGTTCTATGACCACAAACCAAAGGATTTCCCTAGAGCACTACCTTTGAAATCATTATCATACACATTAAAAATTATCTGTTGTCAGATTCTACAGGAGAAATGGGTAGGGTCTCCTTATTAGGGACTGTAGCAATAGGAGGTGGGGTAATGGTTTTAAACTGAAAGAGGGGAGATTTAGATTAGATATTAGGAAGAAATTCTTTACTGTGCGGGTGGTGAGGCACTGGAACAGGTTGCCCAGAGAAGCTGTGGATGTCCCATCTCTGGCAGTGTTCAAGGCCAGGCTGGATGGGGCTTTGAGCAACCTGGTCTAGTTGGAGGTGTCCCTGCCCTGGCAGGGGGTTGAAACTTGATGGTCTTTAAGGTCCCTTCCAACTCTAATCATTCTATGATTCTAGATTCTATGACTCCGAAAGGTTTATCCTTTGAAAATAACATAATAAGGGAAAAAATGTCTCTGGTTGGAGTTTTGAAGAGAACAAAAATACTGTTATACACATTAGAGAATTTGATATAAAACTTCACCTTCGTTGTCACATCATTTTATTTTACTGTAACTCTATCATAGCTTTTACTATAGTGTGTTTTATAGAGCACTTTAGCATTCACTTTACGAGCTCGTTTTTTTAACCATGTACAATGATATTGTGAAAGAGTTCTTATGTTTTTACCATTTGTTCCCTGTTCTTGGAGATTGATGGGAAAACACTTTGCTATATTCTTCATCCTATCACCAAAAAAAAAATCCCTAATTTTTATAGCTTATCATAACATTTTGCCTCCACGATACAGCATTAACTTAGTCCTGGAAAAATGGCAAGAAATATGTAAAACACTCTCAGGCCTATACTTTGTCTTATGCTGATTCCTGCTGGCCATGGACATTTTATGAGTTTGAAAAACAAAAATCTTCAAAGAAGCCTATAAAATAACTACTAGCTTTAAATGACTTAAAATGCAGTGTTCAACTATACAAAATAATCCTTGTGATAAACATGGAATCACATGAGGTTATCTCAGGCCTGTCAGGTCATGGAAATTTTAGAAGACAGGCATTCTTTATTACAGAGCTGGAGGATCAGTACCCTGTCCTGTTGAGGAGGGGAGTAGTAGAGCAGCTTGGTGAACACCTGGCATCCAACCAAGGTCAACTCCTCCTTTATATCCACATATTAAAGTTTTTCTTATAATAAAAATGTGAATTATTTTAACATCAAAACATTACATGCTTTAGATCATCACAGTCAGAACTACATCTTTAGTATTAATGTATAAAACTTAGTCAAAAACATCCCATTCTTCAGAAAAGATGCAAAGGAGTGTTGTTTTCACAAGCTTTGTTTTAAAAATATGGAGCATAGCCAAAATTGGGAGACACAGAAGCTGCTTTACTCATGAACTGATCTTTGTCTTTATTTATCTATCTATAATAAACTTGAGATCTTTATCTCCACCTGAAATCTGAAGTGTCTATCTCAAAATCAAGCCCTTATGACAAGCTGTTTAGCATCATACATTGCACTGCCCCTGGGATTTTGCAGTGCTTCTGAGCCAAATGCTTTGACAAGGAACAGAAAAACCCTCAGGATATGACCATTAGGGACACTTTGTGTTCCTCCGTGCTAATAGAAGTGATTGTTGGTTCTAGGGCTTCGGTAAGGATTAAAGTACAGTATGTTTACTCCATGGTCCAGTTAGATAGTAACATCTGTGGATTTGATGATGTTACCTTTATT
The DNA here is from genome assembly GCA_033628505.1 of Tringa tobata. Classification (NCBI taxonomy): domain Eukaryota; kingdom Metazoa; phylum Chordata; class Aves; order Charadriiformes; family Scolopacidae; genus Tringa; species Tringa tobata. The sequence continues at coordinate 2,191,943 of JAHREE010000358.1, read as the reverse complement.
TATGCTGAATAATACCTCTCAATGTAAAAAGATTATGTAGTTGTATAGTTAAACTGAGACTAGAGTAACTACTTAATGGATGGATTTCCACAGAAGCCATGGAGAGTTAAATAAGCACCCAACTCTTCTATTTTAGACTGTTTCAAAATTGTAGATAATATGTAACATGCTATGGTTCCTTAGCATTTTACTCTTTCTTCTGCTCATCTATCTTTATGTGCAGCTGAGGTTGTGTAATGTAAGAATGTGCAAGGCTGGTTGTTATAGCAGGGGCTGGCTGCTGCAATCCTGCAATCCTGCTGTGGTCACGCTGATAACAGGGACTGGTGCCTCTGCTGACTTGTGTCATTGCAGCAATGATGATGGCTACAATGGATTGTGCTACTTGAGCATCTACCTAGGGAAACTTAGTGCTGTTACCATGGTTTATGGTAGTTACACAGTTCTTTTTTTTTCTTTACGACACACTTGTGATACAGAAAAAGCTGTAAGCTCTTTGGGCCAAGGACTGGCTTTGGTGTACATGGTTAAATATTGTATCTGGTGAAATGGATTTAGCCTCTGTACAAACTATCTTATCAATTCAAATTGTAATTTTAGACACAGTGAAACAACAGCCTGAATAACTGGAGGCCAAACCTACAGGGAACAAAATTTTTAACTCAGAGGCTCAAGTTCTTGCACTGAGTGCATCCAGACTGAATTTAGTGTTTCTTAGCCTTGTCTTTAAAATTAATTGAGAACCAGAAATGTGAGATAGCTAAAGGGGTTGATTCTCAGACCTTTCAAAATAGTTCTTACAGAAAAAACTCTCACAGAATGGTTTACTAGACAGCATCTTAGTGCCAGAGGGATTAAGCTGCTCTCTTTCAACAAGAAACAAAACCTACAAAGGAATATCTGATTATATGGAGCCATAAATAGATATTACTTACCCAGTGGTGGTTTGAGAGCTGTATTTCAACATTTACAGATGACGTTTTGTAAATATTTGTAGACAGGGAGGCCATGGGCAAGTAGCAGTCACTTTTTAAAGCAACAGAGAGGGAAATCACAGAAAGTTTACATGCAGCGTTCACTGCTTATGTGGTACAAGTACACGTGAACTAGTCACATGCTAATACAGCTATAGTTTGATTAAAAATCCTTCCCTTCCTAATAACATTGTTCAGACATGGTGTGCCATGTTTTATCAAATCATTCTGGATTATAGTAGCTCAAAGATATAGCATCACCACTGACATAACATGATATGACCTGACAGGCCTGAGATAACCTCATGTGATTCCATGTTTATCACAAGGATTATTTTGTATAGTTGAACACTGCATTTTAAGTCATTTAAAGCTAGTAGTTATTTTATAGGCTTCTTTGAAGATTTTTGTTTTTCAAACTCAAGAGGAAAGAAATTGGAAATCCTATTTCAAATGTCTGCATCTGCCAAGAGCAAAGTTTGTAAGGATAGCTGAAAGAAATGACACCATTAGTGGTGCCACGGTTACAAGAGTGGGAATAATCCTTCTGGCAAGATGAAAACAGAATCAAAACCAAGTCGTCACCACAGCTAATTCTGACCATGTACCCGCATGTATGCCATTAGCTCTTCACCAGGCAGAGCAGCGGGATTCCCAGCCTGTCTGCTATGCAGGTGCTGCGATGGAGCTGCTCTCCAGGCAAGCACTTGCATAAGCAACCCCAGGAGTGCAGTTCCAGGTACAACAAAGTGAAACAGCTATAATTATTTCTGACACTTTTAGTACTTGCTGCTATCACATATAGTGCTTATAATGTCTAACCGTGTAGTCTTTCTAGACAAATCCTTGCCTTGTCCTCTCAAGCTTGGGAAATGCAGTAAGAGGTGTTAGCAATAGAAATATTTACTGTCCGAAAGGCTAAATAGTTCATTTCTTTCCTCTTTTGGGGAGGGATTGTGGTGTTAAAGTCTATCACCTTCTGTTCTCATAAATGTTTTCCATTTGCATGTGCAGTGGAGATTTAACTGACCAATTTATAATGCCTTTGTCTATATCTGAGACTGTGGTCTAGACTCTTTATGATGAGTGAAGAGGAAGAAGCATTTTATGTCTGATTGATATTATCTAATTCAGGTATCTGTCTGAAGTTGAGATTATTTGTATCTCAATATTGCCTACTTTTTCCACCAGATATCTAGAAAGCCTAGACAAGCACCTATGGTGCTGACTTCTGTATTTAGAAGTTTGAAGTTAAGGCAAATGAGTCCCCACTTTGGGTTTTAAAAGACTTTAAAACTTTATATACAAAACTGCAATGCAGTGAATAATATAAGCATAAAAGAGAAAAAAAAAAAGATAGTAAGATACCTATATCCATCAGCTCTGCAGTATCTTTGTTTCCTCTCTCTTCTGCAGATGTATCCATAATTAGAGTTTGCAACCAGGAGTTATTTCAAGCCAGGGTAGTGATTTCCCAATTCCTCCCCAACCAAATATCTCTTATGAATCAAATAGATCTTTTCTCTAAATGGGACCATGGAACTGTGCTTCAACATTTACGTTTTGACACAGGGTTTTATCTTTTGCCTATAGTCAATGAGAAACTCAAAGTGATTTGCACCAGTTACTTTAAAGTTGTGCCACGCCAATAAAAATAAAACAGACACCAGAAACTCTACATTCTATTTTTCTTCCAAATATGAATGCTAAACTAAACTGGTACTGTTATGGACTCAAATTTTCTTTGTTTTTAATTTGTCATATGATTTGTTGCATCTCCTTGGGCATATGAGTCAAAATGTGCTGTCTGTTACATTTTACTACATTTTCTTCCTATCCCAGAAATCTAATGAAAGTGAAATACAGCCTGACAATTCTAGGTAAAAGAAGACTTTAAAATAAAAGAGAATAATTTTTCAAGCATCATCCAGCAGCAATTGTGACCACAGTTGCCAAGAACTGCTCATATGCAGCTTTAATCAAGGAAAGAATGGATCTTTCTTTCCACCTACGAATATGGCAAGTGGACATAAACAGGCAAATTTTGCTCAGAATTACTTGGCTAACTGGTATCATTTAGTCACTGTATAAAACAGATGCTTTCCTTCTCAATTTACATTTAATGAATATTGATAGGAGTATTAAATGGTAAGTATTGTAACTGGTCTGAAAGAAGTAATGATGTAGCACAGTAACAATGTAGAGATTAGCAGATAATAATGAACAAGCAACTAAAGTAAAACCTCATCAGCCACTGCGTTCAGCAGCGGAGTGGGAGGTTATGTCAAATTTTTACCTCAGACATTAAAAGAATAACATTTATAAAAAGATTCCAAGGGTTGTTGTATATAAGTTATAATTAATTGGACCTTCAAAGGGATTTGAAATGTTTTCTTTTGCAATTTTTCTTAAAAAAAGGCATTTGCTATGAACCTCATACTTGAGGTAGCTTTGGCCCGAGAATTGGTTAGGGATGGAATATGAAGCTCGTTTCATTGTCCAGAAAAATGAGATCCCTGAATTGCTCTGATGAAGAGCCCATCAGGAGCACTGCTATGCATTTTTTTCATTGCTCTTTAACTTCTAAAAGAAAAATGGGGGGTTTGTGCCAATACATTGTGAACAACCAGACATGTATTTATTTACATCTATCCATACTTACTAGCATGCCTTTCTAGAGATTCTAGCAGAACAGGGAGGATTCTGTTTCCATGCTCTAGTCTGCATTTCACTGCTTGTGGCTGAGCAGGTGCTGATGAGAACAGTTGAGTGGGTGGTGAAGGGAGGGAAGATGGGGTGAAATATGCTCCAGTAGTGCTTCTGTTCTTTCTATTCATCCAGCAGATCACCCAACAGGTGCTGCAGAAGTCACTATCATCATTTAGTCTCGGGGAATTGAGTGGGTGAGAACATCTCGTGATGTTGTGTTGCATAGGAGTGAAGGACTGTTGCCTTCCCTCCGTAGCGCTCTATGGCCATCAGTTCATACTGAAACATACTGACCATAGTTCATACTGAAAACAAATCACCTCGAACTGACTTGATTCAGTTCAGAGTTTATATAAAAAATAAATTCTTAAATAAATGAAGGGTCTAGAGAACAAGGCTTAGGAGTGGTTGAGGGAACTAGGGCTTTTTAGTTTGGAGTAAAAGAGGCTCATGGGAGACCTTCTTGCTCTCTTCAACTACCTGAAAGGGGGTTGTAGCGAGATCAGCGTCAATCTCTTCTTGCAAGTAATAAGTGATAGGATGAGAGGAAATGGCCTCAAATTGTGCAAGGGGAGGCTTGGATTGGATATTAGGACAGATTTCTTCACTGAAAGGATTATCAAGCTTTGGAACAGGCTGCCCAGGGAAGTGGTTGAGTCACCACCCTTGGAGGTATCACAAAACATGTAGATATGGTGCTCACGGACATGGTTTAGTGGTGGACTCGATGGTTCTAGATTTACTGTTGGACTCGACCTTAAAAGTCTTTTCCAACCTAAATGATTCTATGATTCTAAATGTAAATGGTATACATACCTAAACATGTAGATCCAATTACATTACAAGGGGATCCAACAAATCAAGAAAAGTGTTCCATATCTAAACAAACTTTTGTACAAACCAATAAAAAATTAACCAGTTATGCTTGTATGGGAGAAGCAAAAATACATATGCAGCTTTATGCTTTCTATTAGGAAATCATGTTCTCACTTTGCATAATGTTAGAATGCACTTTAGGATAAAGCTCTGTATTGGTAGATGAAATTAATAGTTTATATGGATTTCATAGGGAGGTCTGATTATGGAGACAAAAGAAATACCCTAGAATTTTCATGGGAGGAAGAATACTCAGTTCTATTTTAGGCAGGCAATACCTGCATAACTCTTAAATAACTAAGGTATTTAACATTACATTGTCTCTTCTGCTTGCAATATCCTGTGAGATAGGGATTTTTTCTGGTTTTAAATATTCATGTTTAGTTAAAAAAAAAAAAAAAGCTAAATAGACATTAAGAAATGTTACTTAATTTATTTAGAAAGTCTGTGGAATAGACCTAAAACTAAAATCTTGTTTGTGGATAAACTTACATTGTCCTCAATAACTGTGGGTCTGAAAGAATGGATTCACATGATTTCTTCTAACACATCACATAATATAAGCAAGTTGCTATTACAAATAGTAGGACCAATATTGCATAGCTCACTTCATCAATCTTCTCATATTAGCTTAGTTAAAAAAAAACAACAACCCAACAAAAAACCAAAACCAAAACAACACACTTTTATGTATTTACCCTTTTGTGGTCGATGAAAGACATAGACTTGAAAGTGAGCGTTTCTGTCTTCTGAAACCCTCTAAATTAATATTTGCCACTTCTAATTATCAGGTTACATAGCCATCCTACAATTAATTAGAGTGTGGTTCATACTGTGTGGATAACACCTGTCATGGCAAGAAGAGGATTTAGACATCTCTGGAAATCAAAATATGCTGATACTTTCCTCATTAAAGCATGGAAAGATCTGCATAACTCAAACTTCCATAAACCAGCAGGTAGGTAGTTAATCCATTAAGCAAGCAGAAAAACAAAAAACCCCAAAAAAACAACAAACCCCCAAACCTCCATCAATTCTAGCATACTGATTTCCATAGCAACAGAACTGATATCTTGTGTACAAAGTATATATGCCAGTAAAGAAAGTGGACCAGAGAGGGAAAGCTGTTCTAAACCAAAAAAATAAAGTCTGAAAACAGTGGTATAGCATTAGTTTTGTATATCAAGAAAGACATATAAAACTTTCCCTTAGTTCTATCATGAGAAATTGTATACTCCGGTGATGTAGACACTTGGGTAGTTTATGACAGTGGATAAATACATGTTTACATATGGGAAGTGCTCACAAAAATGTAATTGAGTCTCGCAAAGTCTCACCTGAGGGATGGGGTCTCATGTAGTCAGCTGTCAAAGTGAAATTTTTTAAAGACTTCATTTTGGAAGTAAGCTGGGGACAGAAAGAAATCACTTCAGGGGCTAAAAATGACCCATACCTATACTGTCCTGTACGCAGATGTTCTGTGTATTGATGTTTTAAAGTACAAATAAAGTTGTAATCCTGATTCACTACATTAGAGCTGTCGAATTTACATGGCAGATGAAATACTACTAAGTTAACAAAAAAACTAATCTTTGTTCCGTCACTTCTTATCTGACAGTAGCTGTGCTCTGTCTGAACGTGAAAAAAGTGAAGCAGGTGCCCCCTTCATTACACTCCTCCCTCCCCCCCTCCCCCTCCCCAAATAAAAGTGAATGTACTAAAGACAATTATTTCTTAGAGGTTTACTATTTCTTTCACTTGTGTTTTCTGAACCGGTCAGACTTACTACCTGGTAACAAGTGTCCTTGGCACCCAGTTCTGCTCATCATAAATTTAGAATTATAGTAAAGTTTGTGTGTGATGTCACTTCTAAATTAGTAGTGCGCCACTGTTTATTGATTTGTCCTCATAATTAAAAAATGAGGTACAATTAATAGAAACTCTATAACGGAAGTCTAACTTCTATGTAAATAACTTTTTAGATAAGGGTGGGTGAATACAGTGTTGGTGGTGTCCCCATATAGCAATATTCCAGGGTTTCCCATAAGTAATACTAAAGCAAGTTTTTAGGGTCAAAATGACAGCGCGAGTTTAATATTCATGCCTAAGATAAGATGAATAACTGTCCTCTTATTGATTATTTACATGACCACAGAATTACTTATCATTAGGGTTCTGAAACTGAAGATGGACAAAATTCAAATGACTGGGGAAACTGTGTCTCAGGATGGGAAAAAAGGTTACAAGTTAAAAAGAAACAAAAAAAAGGGTCAATATTTGTTCTCTAAGGATTGATTAAGTGTGTCAAAGGCAGTCAGCCAGCAATCTCTCAGTCTCTTCACTTCAGTGGGAGGTAATGAAATTTAATTAGTGAGAAGAGACAGCTTTCACACTAAGGAGAGAAGTGGAGAGAAAACAGGAACACCAGTGTGCACAGAGAATAATGCTACAGTACATAACAATCTCTATTAAAACTGAATAAAAAGGCGAAGCTGTTTGGCCTCTGCTCTGTCTTGCAGGGCTTTCTCATTTTAAATAAAAAACTGAAAAGTAAGCTAAAGCTATATTTTTGTTATTAATGGTATGAGGCTTAGTTCTGCTAGGGCTGAAGGCACAAGTACAATTCTGCTCCTTCAAAGTTAGATGAATCCTTCCAAGTTCAGATTAACCTGTTCACAGATTTTTTTCACCATTAGAAACAGTAGTTTGGCTTTGGGTTTGTTTTTCCTTTTTTTTTTTTTTTTTTTTTCTTTTTTGGCTTGCCTATTTCATGGACTTATGTGCCCTGAAGTCCAGATAAATTGGGCTTTAGATTAACCCAGTTTTTTTGTGCTTGGATCTCATGGAGAACACCCAGGCAAGGTTTGGTAAAATGTGCATTGCTAATGTGTCTACAAATGTTCACAAGGTGGGACTGCAGCAGAAGCACTACAAACCCATCCCTAGGGTCTCAAATTCCTTGCAATATTTGCTTCACTGAGGAGTGAAATTCTCATTAAAAAGAAAAGTGTTCCTGGAATTGCTGTTTGCATGCAAGAGCTTGGAAATGTGACCAAAAAATTCCTGAAGGGGTAACGCATGCCAGCTCTCCAGTGAGTCAAAGCACGTCCCTGAGTGACATCTAAAGGTGCCCCAGAGAAAGGGGGGGGGCCGTCCAGCCCAGCTTGGCCAAGGACACTTGGCCAGCTTGGCCAGGAAGGGACTGGCCAGAGATCATAAAGGTGTGGATAGGTATCATCTGCTGGTTGAACACCAGTCAGTTTGGACCCCATCTCAGTGCTCTCTCCACATTACAGACCAGCCCTACTGCTGAGCACTGAGGGCAAGGTGAACGAATGAAATCTTTGGTTCATAATAGCATCTGTCTTCTGAAAAACAACAGATTTTGAAGTATTGTCTGTGCACTGATATCCTTTCTTTTCTCCATTGCTCTTCAAGTAATCAGTGATGGTTCTCTATATTCTGGAGATACAGATATTTTATATATGTGTGTGTATGGTGTCTTAGAAGCAATACCAATTTGTTTGAAATGTCAGTGTGTTAAGCAACCATTAGGGTTTGTTGGTTTTTTTTTAACTCATAGGGTGAAAATAACCATCTTTTATTTCCATCCTTTACTCCAGGGGGAAGGAGCCTCAAGGGATTTAATTGTCTAAGACTCCTTGAAATTTCTGGCTGAGCCATCTTCCCCCGGACAAGGCACTGCAGGTCTTTGTGGCACTGTGGTGCAATCCCTGCTTCCCAATACCCTGGGCAGTGCAGAGGCAGCCCCAGTGTCAGGCATCCCACAGCTGAAGGACTCCTGAACTCCTTGGGCTCCCAAGGTGGAACCAGGAGCCTGATTCAGCAAGACCATAGCTCCTTATTGTGGCTTGGGAGCCTGGGAGCTCTTCTCATCTTAAACTTGTTTTGTTCCTATATTTTACTACAGAACAGTAATTCCAGTCTCAGAACAGAGCTATTTCAGAAAACCAGACTTTTTTTTACCTTGCTTTTTTTAACAGACACTAGATGAAGAGAACTATTAAAAAAAAAAAAAAATCAAACAAACAAATCTCCAAACCCATTGATTATTAATTTCAAATGGTGACTATTTTACCTTCAAGAAATTTAGAACTATGACTTCTATGTCATGTGTATTTTCCTGGGGTACTAAGAGGAAAAATAAAATAGAAGACCAAAACGCTGAAGCTCATGCTTACAGTACTTAAGGCCCATCAGACTCTCTTATTCCTTTTCCTCTCATACTAGATAATATTTTATAACTTGCACTTGATACTTGAGATTTTAAATAGGATTTTGAATGATTCTAGAGAAATCCATTATGGGAACATTACCATATAAAACTTAATGGAAAAAAACTTAATTCAGGAAAACTACAGAGAATATAAAGTCTTCTTACTATGTTCAAAAGAGCTTTTGATAAAACCATCTTTCTGAGCCTGTGTAACCAAAAGAAATCTGGGGTACAGGGAAACACTATTTTACTTCTATGAATAAATTTAAATGAAACAGGAACAGTGTTTCTGATGATGAGGCTGTGAATATCCACCTATGTCCACAAAAAGTAAAAAAGATTCTAGCTATCCATTGGAAAAACTTTTGGCCATAAACAAAATACAGACAGAAAAACTCCAGTTTCTCTCTAGTTAAAAGCAGGCTTCATTTTGCATGCATTTGAGGATCAGACATCAAAACTCCGTCAACCATTTCAGATGACTAAGAAGAAGATTCTATTAAGCTTTTTGCTGTTCGTTACTCCTCTAGATCCTAAGTCTTTCAAAAACACTACCTTTAGTTTTGTTGTTAATGCACAACAACACAGAAAATATCATTCTCCTCTGTCTAGGGAGTGCTTAGATCTGCCAGCTTCTCACAGTATGTACCTAAAATTTCTTACTTTTTGTTAAATTGACTCATGTTAGCCTAATGATCATCCTATTGAAATCCCACACCTGATTACTTGCATGCAGAAGAATTATTCAAAGCAACCCAGCCGTTGATCACCACTACTAATTTCTCCTGAGAAACCATATAAAAGAAGGCAAGTGAAAGGGAATAAAGAATAAAACAGAGTAGAAGATTCAAGCCCATTAAAAATTCAAAGTAAAAACTAAGAGCTATCAGAGCTCCAAGGAATGTGTGAGATAAGATAAACAGATGAAAAATGTAATTTGGATTCCACTGGATTTTCACACATCCAAAGTACTACATTATATACTTCTGCTTTGGGCCAAACGAACCTCCAAATGGGAGCAAGGCTTGCTGAGAAGCCATGAGTCTAAGAGGATCAAGCATAGTGTTAGAAAAAGGGTTTTTATGCTCCCCTTGACTTAAACTTCAAATTGCAGTACCAACAAAACCAATTTCAGAAATATGTGACAGTTTACATGGTAGACAAGAATTCAAGGGCAAAAATGTAAGTTAATTGTTCATCAAAGGAAGAAGCTTCAACTTAAAAGAAGTTTTAGTATCATGTTACGCAGCTTGTTTGTGAAACAAACCTGATATTTCATAATTCCCTGAAGATATTCCAGGATGCTTCAATACTGCAGAATGCATGAACTGAGCTGCAAACCATGATTATAAATGTAAGAGAGACTATATCATCTGGGACTGCTTCACCAACCTGCAAGTTAGTTGTAGAGGGAAAGAGGAAGGAAATAAGCCTTTTTATTTAAAATAAATAACTAATGACACCTGCTTTTCAGCATTGTACTTCACACTGTGGCCTAGAGGCTCAGATATGCCACACATGAATGAAATTAGCCCAATTTTTACTTCAGCTTTTTTACAGGTGATTTCTACATGGGGGCCAGTATGGATGTAAAAGCCCTTAGATGACTCACCCAGCAGTTTCCTATGCCATAAGGTTGAATATATTTTCACACTGCATAACACTTCACCAAATACATCAGAAAGCCTCAGCACTCAAGAACAAAACAAGATAAGATGCTCCAATGCACACAGTTCTCCATTTGGACAGAGCACATGAGAACAGATAGCATAGTATTGATGCTAGTTATGTTGCTCTATGTGCAGCTAAGAAGCACTCAGATACTCAAGTGAGGGACATGACATAAGAATTTACACAAAAATAGAATGTTACAAGAACTGTAGACATCTCACAAGTAGAATTATATTAAAAAGTACCTGGAAACATTATAAACCTTCCTTCAGATTCCATAGTGGGAGGAGATGTATCAGAATGAATTTAAATCACTGATTTGAAAAAGATGTTTATGTGAATGTTTGTATGATCCATGGTTTACAATATGACCCATGATTTAAAATATCACCAACAGTATTACTGGGAGAACTCATACACAGTAATACAGCCAGTTTGGATGTAGGTCTATAAAAGATTCATACTAACTAAGTTAGGATAGTGGAAACCTATCAGAAATGATTCATTGTCAATGCAGAAAGGCTGCTGCTGCTTTTTTTTTTTTTTTGGCAGATTTTATGTCATTATAAGAAAACTGTGAATAAAATGCAATATACCCTTGGATGCTGCCTTTCTAATGTACTTTTAAAACTTTAAGAATATGAATATACATGTTGAGATGTTGCCTACCCCTTTTTGCAGTGTTAATGCTAGTGTTGCTAATTTTGTTCCTAGACATTTTAATCTAAAGCTGCAGTATCAGAAACTTCTCATTTACATATTTACCCATCTATCTACAGTGCTTTCAGCAAAACTTCAGAGCAGCATACTCAATAACAGAGAGTTTCTGTGCACTTTAATACTCCAGGTTATATATATATCCTCAGCTGATGTATATGAGCAGAGCTCCACTGATTTCAATTGCATTATGCTCACGCTGAGTGATAAGCCTCTTCAAGAAACTAGACTGTGGCAATAAGTCCAAGACAGCTGACACTCTGCAGGATGGAGTACAAAATACACTCTAGAAAAAAATCAAATGAGAATGTGGTGGGGTTTTTTGTTTGTTTTCTTTCAGGACTAAGTCTACTTGGGATTTTGTAGACATTTTCCTGTAGAGTTGAGGTGTTGGTTGTACTTGAACAGCAGATGTTCACTTAGCTGCCAACCATCATAAAACCGCAAAAAGAATGTGAAGTTGATTTTAATCTTCTTACTGAATTGTGGTGAAGCTGATATTCACTTAAGGAAGTATCTTTGCTGAAAGATACTGTCTTTCAGTGGAAAGTGAAAGAAGGTGAAAGTAGAAGGCAGTCAGAGGATGCAGAAGAAATACACTCCACAAATGTCTCAAAATTCTAGCCATCTTAACAGACCAGACTTTATGTGAAAATGCAGGCCTCTGTTAGTAGCTAAATCAAATTTTCTCAGGAGCGTTCCTCCTGGATTTCTTTCTGTAGTGCAGTAGCTATTGGCGAGATTGTGTTAATGAAAAGAAGACAGTGATTAGTACAGTGAACCTATTGTCTGTTTCCACACTGCCAAGGGTGCAACTCCATCTGGGGTGACTAGAAATCTCATGGAGGAACGTGAAATGTCAGGCTTGTCCTATCCTTGTACCTACTTGTCATTGTGCATTTCATCCTGTGGTCAAATGACCATTTGTTTGCTGTCCACGTTTTTTTTTCTTTCCTGTTCATTTCACTATCCATGACTACTTCTTGGTTTGAAGTGCAGTAGCATACCATTTACATAACAAAAGGTATTGTTCACTGTATCTTTGTATCACTTTTAAAAAGACAACATAAGAAAACACTATTGGTAGTACATGAAACCAGTTCACCGATCTTGATTCTGCCTGTGTCAGTTAAATAGAATAAAATAAAAATATGTTAAGAGTACAGAATAGAAAAAAAACATCTAGGTAGAATATAACATCTTCAGGTACTAAGCTACATTATTTAGGTAGGTAAAGCATTTGCTGATGTTCAGAATTTCCCTATAGGTCCCACACACAGTCATTTCTCATCCGCGTCCATAATTTGGGCAAGTAAGAAGTTCTATATCAGAAATTAGATCGGTATTGCAAATATGTGTGATTACTTCTCTGTAAAATTCCTTAGCAGTCTATTTTTCCAAACCCTGAAGGACTGAAATAGAAAACTAAATATTCAGTTAATTGAGAAATATTAATTTACTGAGGGCCTGAAATATTACAGTAGTGATATGAATATGAACCCTACCAATAACATCAATTTCTAGATCTAATAACTCTTCCAAAAGGTGGCATATGTGATGACCCTTGTTTACTGTGATATACTAACCACTTACTATCTTGTTATCTCTCTACGAATTTGGTTCATCTTCCTGTTATTTCCCATATGGTAAATTATTTTGGACAGGAAACTTTACTTTATTGTGTATTTTTACATGATGAAGCTTTATAGCCTGAAACTCCAATCTTTAAATTCTACAGTAACACAAACAGTAACAGCAATGATAGGAACTATTATTCTCCTAGATATAGGAAATGGGACAATGTATCTCCTTGATTAGGAAATAATAGAGCAATCTATTGGGAGTTGGACTAGATGATCTCTAGATGTCCCTTCCAACTCTGACAATTCTATGATTCTGTAATCTCAATTCAAACTTTATGGATATCAACTGCTTTTTTAACCCTCATTATGGTAATTTCTACCTTTTTTTTTTTTTTAATTATGGGTATTTCTACAATTCTTGTGCAGAGCATCACTTTTACTAGAGGTTCATAAAGATGGGAACAGATGCTGTTGTGTTTCATGTGGAGATCTTAAAGATTAGCAAGCATACTCCCACTGAGTAATTGAAGCTTACACATGTAATCACCTGAACAATGGACATATGGTGCACTTTTTAACATAGGTAGTATATGCCAAAGTGAATTTGGTAGCTCAGCAGTCACAGAATCTTTAGGCTAGGCTATATGCTCCTTAACTGACATTAGGACATAGTCTCTTATAACAAAATCTTTAAAGATAATTTGCAACCCCACCTGAGTTATCCAAAGAATAAATCCATGAATATAAATAAGTAGAGAGAACAATAGCAGAGCTATGAAAACCACATAGCCAGGAACAAGCCCATGAAAATCAATACAAGCTGTGATTATATTTAAGTTTTTAATACTTTGAGTAAGTCCTTGAAAGCTATCATTATATACACAAGCTAGGAAAAGATTTGAGACCAGAAAATATCAGAAATATTCAGTTACAGTTTATCAAAGAGAGGACCTTTTGGTTATGTTCAGGCAACACTGATAAAATACCTTTTTTTCTCAATTCATGCTAAAGATCAATTAAACTAATGCTTGCAAAGTGCTTTGGAGGTAAAAGCAACCACTACACGATGCTATCATGCTAATGATGTAGCCAATAAATTCTCTTGCAAAGAACTTCTTCAAGACAGGAAAAAATAGGTGAGAAAAAAGAAGGCCACTCCCTTCATCTGAGTGCTAGGAAGTAAGGCAGGGATCCACAACAAGGTCAACTATTAGGGGCTCTCATGCTGCCTGTGACAAATCTTACTGGGGTCTGGCTTTGCCAGCCCCTTGGGACCCCACATACATTCGTGGGCAGCAGTAGAGGATTACAGCTGCAGAGACATGGCCATAAATAGTACCCAGGAACGCGCCATAGCTACAGTATGAAACTGCAACCCTGAACTCAGTTTCATGGTATGGTTCACACAGGTCGAAGTCCAGGTTTGCGAGCTAGCTACATTCAGAGTGTTAAACCCTTGAAGTTGCTTCTTGTAACATGGTGGGGTTGAAGGCATGCCAGCAGACCTGCTGAAGTTGCAGGGAGGAGGCAAGACACAGTCCAAAGACCAAAAGCCAAAGGTGCTGCTTACCTCCCTCTAGCTACCTGCTGCACTGCTGTGGACACCAGCCCCTGCCTCTCAGGGCAGGGGAAGGTTCACTGGCTCAAAGCACAGGGGAGAAGCCTGGGTCTCATGAGCAACACAAAAATACCATTCTCTGTTGCACAACACTATGTGACGTAGGCACGCTTTCTATTTGGAAATTTTTCCTTTTGGTGTTTTAATGCGACCTGCAAGAGATTAAATTTCTTCCCCTTTTTTAAATAATGACAAGGCAGTTTCTTACATGTGAATAAAGTTTGTTAAAATTAGGAATTATGAAAAGAAATCTTTTCTTGTATCTGAGGGAGATACCTGTAATACATCTGCTTTCTGCTCCTAGACTATCCCAATGATGTTTCTCACCACAATCTTGACTAAAAATGCTCATCTAAAAAATACTAGCCAATCATGTACACATGTTTAATAATGTATGAATTCCTAGAAGGTGCTTAAATCCTCCCCTAATCCCCAAATATAATCACAAACACTGGAAAGGGAATTGATATGCAATGTTTGGCCTGGTACCTGTAATGCAGGAAAACAATTGCTGTTAGCTTACTTTTTCTAATAGACTATGGATACCAAAAACTCATACATAACCAAAAGCATGTCAACAAGATTTTGTGCCTTTTATTTCTGTAGAAAAGGTCAGTCTTCTATAAAGGTGGAGGAAGAACAGATCCTGGAGAGTGTAGATCCACATGCACTGTGTCCCATAGCTCCATGAAAAAATTAACTAACAATGTTTGGTATAATTCAAATTTATTATAGTATTTTTTCTTTATGTTAAAAGCACCGAAAAAGAGCGAGAAGCTAATAGGGTCTCTGTCATGCAGGTATATAATAGGTCACTTACAGCAGTAAACTCAGCTGGGGTATCAATTTAATGACTGGGGATAGTGGGGTTTCTGTTTCTGACTTTCTTACTGTCAACAGCTAGAGTATTGTCATCACTTTCAGAAGAAAGTATATTCTTACTTGAATTAGTAATATTTAGAAGAACTGGGAAAAAATAATATGAGCTTCCCTGGTACTTCTCAGGGAATCTGTCGGGCCTGCTGAGAAGCTGTCACCTGACTCATAAAACTGAACCATCTGTAAACTGAAATTACTGTGTACAGAGTCATGAGCAATGCCATCTATTTTTCTTGTTGCAAGTATTACATAATTAGAACAAGATTTTCATCCTCTAGAGAACATTGCTCTGACTGACTTTGCTATGATGATGCATTTAATCGGTCTGTCTAAAATCACCAACACATCTTAAGTCATTTTTCTTGAACTACTAGTGATAGGGCTGTATATGCAAATAATTATAATTTCAACAAATAAAAATAACCAAGTCTTCCGATTATGTTGAAAGAATGACTCACTTACTCTGATTCTAATGGATACTGGAAAAACAGGTTTAATATGATAATATTATTTCTGGGATAACAGCAGAAAGTGAAGATAATTTTTCAACAAGATATTTTAAGGCTGTTACCTGCTCCTTAGAGAGATAATTTCATGATAACTAAAGTTAAAATAGTTGATACATTTTCCTGTGTGTTAGGATAGTGAAATAAAATGGAATGTGTAGGAGATAATCTTTCCAAATAAAGCGGAGAGAAACGTCTGTTAAAGAAGGTTTTCTTTGATATATTTTTACTGGAATTTGGTTTTGGAAATAAGATTTTTTTCTTTCTGAATACTTCTTTCATAATATATTCCAGGGACTATATATTCCTCATTTCATATATAGGAATTGCTTAAGTAACACACAATATAAGCACAACAGTTTTACCTATTTAAATAGCTCCTTTATAAAATAAATTTCCTACCTAGAGAGGACTTCATTAATAAAATAGGATAAGCGGGAAGTACTGTTTTTATTTAATGGAAACACACAGTGTCCATTAAATTCCAGAACACACACAGTTTTTTATATTCATTCGAATTATGCCAAGCCATATGGCTAAACCTTCCCAGATGTATTTTATTATTGGTTCCTAATATAAGATTCTCTATTAGGAAGACATGTGGGAATGTGTTGATTCATTCTGCACAGGACAGAAGGGAATTTATGAATTAAATGAACATATACTCCAGTTTCGGTCAGTTTATTGTGAAGAAGCCGCTGCTTCTAGTGGGGAGTTCAAACTGGAAATGTGCAGCATAGTAAAAGAATGCTATGATCCAAGGCATAAGACAACCAAAATATGTAATTTATGTTCTTCAGTAGAGAGTTTTATCTTTGGTTTGTTTCAAAAGAACAGTAAGTTCGCTGTTGGATAATAAAATTGTAAACACCTGTCCTCAGGATGTGAAGACCCTTTAGGGGTCAAGCCTACTGCTCCAGGTCTTGTGAGCCCCCCAGATAAGGCACTCCAAGGTAAGAGAGAATGCTCTCCTTCCATGTTGTGGCTGGGCCAAGGAAGAAAAACATCACCAAACCAAAGAGAGAAAAAAGTTGAAGATCAGCTGTAGATGACACACAGAAGCAGATGGAAATATTGTATTCCCCTGCACCTAGGAAAATTTGTATTTCAGCCATCATTTTTAGCATAAATGCATAAATATTATTTACTAATACATCACTTTTTAATTGAACAATTGATACACATTTAATTAAGATTATCAAAAGGATCTCAGTACTGCTTTGGTTTAATCCCTTTCTAGAGCATCTCTAAGCCAGGAAAAACCTCCCCTGTACCCTGGGAATAAACTCTATCAGCATTATTTTTATATAATTGTTCATTTTTACTAGTTTCTATTCCCTTGACTGAGACACTATAGGAAAAGGAAAACAAGATTCAGTACTTAGACAGAAAATTATCAAAGATTGCTTTTATTTTTGAAGGAGCCATATAATACCTGTTAGTTTGCTCTTGCACAATGTGTATCATGCATCTGTTTGAAAAGGTGACCTAAGGTGAAAAAAAATGCATTTTATGGAAGTGCTGAGTTTGTGTTAGTCTGCAGCACTCCACCTCTTGAGACCATTAGTACTGCTGATGCAGTCATATCCCTTCCATCCATCCACACGCATGCACACACAAATCCTTCCCCAGGTCTGCCTCCATTTGTTCTCTCTTTGGATTCCCTGCTCATTATTTGAACCTTAGCAAAGCTACTGACAGCATTCTCCTTTTACCCATTATTGGGATGGATCAGGGCAAATTTTCTTTTTCCAAAACCTCTTTGCTGGTTGGCCATGTGACTGTGCTGATGAAAGGGCTGGCGGGGTAGCTCCAGGAGGAACTCTCCAAGGGAGCAACTTGGCCTGCAAGGAGAAGAGGGATGACTCCAGGTGGGAACAGTGCCAGAGCACGACGGCTTCTGTTTTAGATCAAGACTTCAGGTGGAGATAGAAAATTTTCTTTTTAATAAAAAAAAAAAAAGGTGTTGGAAGCCTTTTACAGGACTGGAGCCCCCACTAGAGAAGAAGGAGTCATCTCTTTGGCGATTTTCAAGACCCGCCTGGATGCAGTCCTGAGTAGCATGATCTGACGTGCTCTGGGTGGCCCTGCTTTAGCAGGGGAGTTGGACTAGATGATCTCTATGGTCCCTTCCAACTCTAAAAATTCAGTGAAATTCAGTGAAATTCAGTGAAATAGGCACACAGTGACCCTGACAGGGCAAATCGATGAACAATGAAATGTGGGGACAAAGAAAGAAGTCTGACACTCACATATATTTAAATTGATAAAGTATATCTCTCCAAAGACGCACATTTAGGCTATGCATTTCCCACAGAATACAAATTTCCTAAAATTTTTCTGTGTGGGAATCTAGCAAATCTGCACCACCCCAGGCCACAGAAGGTAGGCTTTTTACTATCCTCAGTTTCAGTATCCTGGCTTATGTATCCTCTCATAAGTGTAACTGTACAGCTAACATGACTAGTCTTGACTGCCTAAACGTATGTAGAAGGTATATGGGAAATGACAAAGTTTACACCAGAGGGAAAATATATCAGTGACTGTGCCTTCACATAATATAAGTAAGTAAACAATTCTACCAGAAACTATACAATCATATCTTTCTGTTTTTTGGGGGGTTTTTTTAGTTGGTTTTTTTCCTGCAAAGAATGATTCACAGTGTGTTTTCATGTCTAACACAAGGAAACATGCTGTTACAGTACTGGTAAGGACTGTGGATGCACTATGACAAGGAAAAGGGATTCCAATTTAAGCTGCCATAGGTATTGAGATTAACCCATCTACACTGCATTCCCTTCTGCACCAAGTGGCAGTAGCTTTATCTGATCAGATGATTCTTGTTACGAGTAAAGTGAATTTACTCAGCAAGCCCAATATAAAAAGCCAGAGTTGTGCTTGTTCAATCATAATTGCAGAGCAGCAAAAGAGCACGTTAATTGTTGTTGCGATGCTCATTTTCAATCTAATTGCCGTGAACCTTTCTGCCAGGGTTATCTTTCCACTTCTCTAATGATATTAGTTGTCCTATGCAGGGTCCCTTCAACCCGATTGTGATTCTATTACTAAGGCAACCAGTTGTGTATTGCAAGCAGCAGCCATTTTTATTCATCTTTTCACAGTCAGACTGACAAAGCAGTGCTTTTAAATAGTACCTTTCTTTCATCTTTAAAACCTAAGTCCCTAGGGAGCAGTACCAATTTACACCACTTGAAGATTTGGATCAAAGAGGCTTAAAACCCGACAGAGAGCACAATGAAAAGAAGCAACAACCTGGGCAACTCAGCAACGACTGATCCATGTGATGAAGGAATCCCCAAAGTCTGAAAATACAGCTGAGGTCCAGTTCTTTAATTAGCACTGTGAAGTTAGAGTCTCCTACTGTTCATGGCTGAGGAGAAGGGAACTGAACCTAGATCTCTTTGTTGTTTTCTGGGGAAGTAGTGGCTTGAACGTCTTCCCTCTCTGTCACTTACTGCTCCTCTAAGGCATGCAGAGCAGGATTTTTCAGACTGTCAGTCAAATCCACTGAAAAATGATAAATTGTGTTCTCTGTGCTCAAGTGAAGAACTTGCTGTACTTCAGCATTATCCTTTTCTTAAAGATCCCGGGGTTGGTAATCTCACCAAAGCCCTGGGAGAACTGAATGGAATTTGTCGTGTTGTTGTGGCTGGATATGATACTGCTTACATCAAAGAACTGGTATGTGTAAAAGAGCTGCTTTAAGGATGTACAGGCTACCTTTGTTAGGACCACTTCTAATTTTTGAGAATTTTCCTTTGCAACCTCAAATTTTTGTCCCCTTAGTTTGCATTTATGCACGATGTTCCCCACTCAGACCTACCATATACTATTCCATTGTTCCTCTTTGACTTTGAGGAGGAGTGCTGTACTCTGAGCGTGCCCTCCCCAGGGCTGTAGGTCTCAGCAGACACTGCCTGCATGCTTCAAGGCTTGTCTGGGCCATGTGGAGCTGGATGCTCTGCAGCCCAAGACAGATGCACTCAGCTCCTGATGAGGTTTGGGCAGAAAGGTGCTGCTGCTCTCACCACACTGCCCAAGCTATGAACTTTTTCATCTTCAGGGGCCCCCAGCTGGGAACAGCAAGCATCTGTCCAGGAGAGGTGATTGCTGCTGACACCACATCCCTGGTTCACCTTTCCTCCCTTCCTCCCTGCCTCCCCGCCTCGGATGCCGTGTGTGTCGGTGTGCATACACCCACTCATGCATGCTTGTCTGCAGAGGCATGTGTGCACATATTGCTTCTTCAATAAGCTTCTCCTTGACCATAATAATACTTAATTATTATTAATTAATACTTAATATTATTAATTCATACTTAAACCTAACAAGAGCCCAGAAACACCATTCTAACTCCCTCCCAGACACCACTGTGGCAGGAACCACTGGACTCATTGCACCATCCTCAGTCAGGGACCCCACGGGGATATACCTGCCTGGTGCAGCCTAACTAGTTCACCTACAAAGCAGCCTCCTGTCCAAATCTGCGATCTTGAGGTATTTTCCCAGTTTAACCTCAGTGTTGCAGTCCCCAGACAGAATCAGGCCCAACCACCCGTGCTCCATGCTCCATTTGGGGTTTCCTCATCTGTTGTTACTCTGGCTGTACTGATGGACCCCAAGATACCCCTAAGTCTGCAATCATTTCACTGATGGAGTACGTGTAAAAGCTAAAATCTTTTGGCATGAGCACAATTAAAAGTTTTCATTCAAAAACAAGATGGTTTTTGTTCATTGTGGATCCACCCCACAAAACTTAGAAAGACAAGCATGCCTGACACTCCTTCTCCAAAACACAGTGATGGTTTATCTTCAGCAAAATAGTTACAAGCAGGGTCTGTTTTCACATGTGCGCAGTGTTTTGTCTGCTTGTTTGCTTGTTTTTCCAGTGTGGACAAAATATAACTGACAAAATAGTTACAAGGGCTTGGTTTGGCCTTTTTGTTGCTGTTTTGGATTTTTTGTTTGTTTGGTTGCTGGTTTGGGATTTTTTTTCTTTCAGTGTGGACAGAGTGATGTATTTTTTCCTTAAATCTATTTTTCAAAACAGCCACTTTACTTTGGTTGAAACATTTAAAAAAGAAAACAAAAACAAAACACAGCCCGAGACAGATACCAGGCATGGGAAGTTCAGTCTAAATCTGTGATTTTTATGAAGTTATGAGCAATGGATAACAGAGTCATAGGATGGAAAGTGTCAAGTAGCTCCCGTAATAGGTGCCATTGCTTCTGCCTACAATTTTCTAATCAGGGTGTGCACGACTGAAAGCACTGCTGCAAAGTGTACCTCAAACAAAGGTTATGTAGACGTGCCAAAAAAGGAACATCAAGCAAATGGCAAAAAGAGTCTGTTCTTACTTGCAGCTAAAGGACTCAGTTAAATCAGTCTATTTTTCCCCCCACTGTTATTAGATACTGGCCAAACTTTTGAAGATGGAGCAAAAGAGGGAAGTGGAGGATGTAACTGGATGTAATACTGGCACTGCTGTTGGAGTAGCCTTACCCTGATCTGGGCTCTCACAAGGAGAAGACCACTGAAATTCAACATTAATTTCTCATCTGTAAAAGCAAACAAGCGTAGATGCTATGCTTCCCTCTGTTCCTGAGCTAACTTCCGAAACAAAGACACCAAACCAGGCACAAAGCCAACGCTGAGTACAAAGAAGGGTGTGAAGGTGAGAGCAGCAGCACGAGGTGTCAAAAAGGGAGGCTTCACTCCGGTACTCCCCATGCCAGCAGGGCTTTGTAGGGGGTCTGGGAGCTGCTTCTGCAGCTGCAAATGCTGTCTTAGGCACAGAATATCAGTGAGAGATACGAAATATTTTGAGGTTTGATTCTGAAAATTAGCTTTGAATCTTCCCTCTTTCCAATTAAGCTTTACATGTTGAGAAAGAAACTTTTTTAAGCTTTACTATTTTAGCTTGTCAAATTACTGAAAAAGATTCAAGCTCATTTTTTCTTTTATTTTCAATGTTCAAAAAATGTTGCCTATCTATAAAGATTGTTTCTATCTGATGTTTTGAAGATTTTTGAAAGTAGATTTATGTAAAAAAAGATATACTAAAATATTATCAAAAAATCTAATTATTTTCAGAGACCTTCTGTGTTCTCTTTTACATTGTCCTCCTATTAACAACTTGGCAGCATGGAATGAAAGTTTGATCTCCCTTTTCTTATAATGAAATAATTTCATCCTTTTCATTTTTTTTCTCTCTTCACCTTGGATAAAGTAACTTTAAAAGGTTACAGTAAACCTATTCTTTAAATTGAGAGGATGTAAAAACAAGCAGTCTCATAAAAATGTGAAGTGGGAGAAACTGAATGCAGTAAGTTACTCTTTTCAAACTATCAAAATTTAGAATTCAGTAAAAAAGAAGAAAACATAGTTTTGCATATTTTTCAGTTCTGAAAATGTTACTGGACAATGTTTCTGAAGAAAGAAATCTCTAATCAAAGGTGTGGCCTGAGAAAATCCTCAGAAAAATACTTCTTTTTGCCCTCCGGAGACTATTAGTTTTACAGTATTAGAGTAGTTTCAAATAATGCCATCAGTGAAAGTCCAGTTGTTATTTTAATTTTGAGCAATCATGACTCCATTTATTTGTCTTTTTGTTGGAATTATATAGCTGTCATTTCTAGGTAGTTGCTTTGGCATAACTAACCTGCAACCTCTCCTTCCTAAGAAGACCTGCAATGAACAGAGTGCTTTTGTATTTACCTGGGACAGTCATGGCAAACTGTTCCCCACTAGCTCATGTCAAAAAACCCTTCCCAGGAAATTTTCTGTTACAAAATTGTCTAGAGAAAAATTGAAGTATTCCATGTGGCAATCTAATCTAATAGATTTTGTTGACTGCATTACATAGAAGGGTGGCCTTGAGAGCATGAACTTTGCTTGAGCTATAATGGGTGCAGTAGTGTATAAAATTTAAGCTTTTCTCTGTGTATGAATGTCAACAGTGGTTTGCTCTTTTCACAAATGATCAAGTAAATACAATGCTAGATATACAGAAAACCTTTAAAAAGTACCCTTTTCCCCTCCCAGAATATCCATCCAGCACATCCACAGTGATGATAGTTTTCTACGTGCCCTTATTGTTATACTGTTGCTGATGCTTAAAGAAGACCTATCTGACTGAGTTCACTCAGTTGCAAGGAGTTAGGTCATCAAGACATGTCTTCGGGAACCTATTTTTTTGAGCTTTTCCAGGTAACTTATTCTTCAAAGACTCAGTGCAGCAAATTAGAACAGTTTGGGGGGAAAAATCACCTGGGAAATTTTCATTTTGAAGGGCCAACTTTTCAAAACCATGGCAAACTATATTGTTTTTGATGAAACTTCTGATCAAGTAAGATTTCTGTTCTGCTTTCTTCCTTGGGCAGTCCACCTTTGTCTACAGTTCTGGGACTGTGACCACCATGGAGCTGTGAAACAGCCCATTTTTGTTGCTATCTTGGTTTTAGGATCCATGAGGCTGCCAGGACCACCCTGTCGGAATATGCTGCTGGGAGCTGGGGGAGCAGAGGAGGAGGAAGAAAGGATGAAGGAGAGAAAGGGAGTTTCTGAATTTCCAGATACTCTCCCATGGAGGTGTGAGCTGAAAATTCTGGGCACTTCATCCATCTCATGAGGGATTCACAGCACTGCAAAAGAGGCTGCCTCCAGTGAGATATTAAAGTCAGCTTTGCCAAAGCTGGATTGAATTTATATCATCCAGATACCAACATTTCCAGTCTCTGAAGTCAGCTCCACATGCTTCCCAGAGTTATGGGGCTGGGGAATGAAAGCCAGAAAGGCGTGTATCCTGCTCTCTTGGGAACTCATCTTCTGACTAAATTTGGGATTATTGTTGCCAGAAACAAAGAAAGAACTAGAGGTCTATGTAACTAGACTTTTTGTTTTTTAAGTGAACAAAAATACATTTTTAGAGTTTCCTGTTTTGACTGCTTCTTCCATATATGGATTTTTTACTCTGTGGACCAAAACATGTGATTCCCAGGCTGTCAAGACAGTGCCAGGGAGCCAAGGCAGAAGGGACAATGACCAAACAGTGAGACCGGTCATCACGGCACTAAGATGACAGAAGGATGCACACTGGTACATTTGGTTACTAGATTCAAAATACCTGCTATGATCCTTCTCAATTCCCACAGTCTTTCAAGGACAAGATAACATGCTTTGTCGAGGTTGCTCATTTAAGACTTCTTTCTCACTACCCTCCCACCTTCCTGTAAATATGTTCCTGTGAATCAGTTTAATCCCTAACAAAAGCAGACTACAAAGAAATGCAAAAAGATGCAACTGAAAGCTTTATACAGAATCGTACCAGAATGAAATTCTAGTGCACATTCATGCTTTCAACAGTATATATTCTCCTTTTTTTCTCCAGTAGGAGCAGAAACTTCCCTTGTTTGTATTTCAGCTTGGTCTGTGGCCTGGAAACATTTTATGTACATATATATGTCAAATATATTATTTGAAATTAAGGGAAAATAATTAAATTGTTATCAATGACATTAAAATTCAATCCGGTGCAAAACTGAGTTTCATCTGTAGGTTGTTTCAAGACTTCTGAGCACAAATGTTTAATTTTTTTTCTTGGAAAAAAATAATATCTAGTGTGTGAAAAATTAGTATTCAGTACCAATACTATCCCATACACGTAAGAGTTTTGCAATAGAGAGATGGCTAGCTATATATTTCACAGGTGTCTGGAAAGGTATTCGTGGGGAAGAAGGGTTTTAAAACAACTCTTAGGCTCTCACTATTTCACAAAGAAAAATAATTCAACACTAAGTTTTTAAATTTCACAAGTTTGTTTAGTTTGAAGAATTCATCCTGCTCTAATTAACACTGCAATATAGGGAGGTTTGATGACTCTCAGCGGAAAGAGGCTGAATTACTTATTTCAACTTAAATCAGATAGCGGCCCAAGACTTGCAATTTCATATCTTGCAGTTTTATGCTAAAACTGGAAACAGTCTTATTAAACCATGCACCTCAGTATCTGGATGGCAACTTGCATCTTCCTGTGACAGAAAGATATGAAAGAAGATCTTGTTGATCAATCTTTTATTTATTCATTGAAGATAAAGAATGATCTGGAAAGCACAGAACTGTGCTGTATTTGTAGTGTTTTAAATCCTTGAAGACTGTACAAGATGCATAGGTAATATCACTTACACAGGCTTCGTTTATTGCCAATGATAAAACATCTAGTTGCAGGAAAGCAGCGACATAAGAGAACAGTGTTAGAAAGATAAATTGCTAATTGAGACCACATATTCTGTAACCAACTAAATGAGCTAAATGTTTGGTTTCTTCAAGCGAAGTTCATAGAGGGAAACTGTAGACTTTTCAGTAGGTAATCTCATTAATTCTTGTTTTCACCCCAAACAAGACTGCAGCTATTTTACTGCAAAGATAAACATCGTGGTAGAAAGAAGCTAGAATGCTACAGTGAAATTAAAGTATTTCTCAACATAGATCAAGATTTTTTCTTAACATATATTAAGAATCTCAATGTTTTGGTGGAAAAACTAAAATAAATTGGAAAATATAAGCGAGCTCCATTTACTTAAACCCACACAGACTGCTTAGATGGCAAGCAAAGAAATGTGAAGACACTGACTTTGTAACAAAGGATGTGCTATTTGCATTGAAGGGAGTGATAACATAAACTATGTTAAGGCAATTTTTGTTCTGTAGCAAGCAGGAAGACGTGCAAGGGGAAGGAAGACTAAAGCCCTTGGCTGAACAGAAGATATGAGTTCTGCAGAGTCCAGAGGAGTCTCTGGAGGGGAGTAGGGGACAGGGTAGCAGAGAGAAGGGAGCAGAGACATAGAGTCCCATCAAGGAATGGCACCAGGACCTGGGAAATGCTGCAGGCACACAGACTGCCCTGCAGTAATATCATACCTTGCTTCACCATCCCATAAAGCATTTCACCATCACTGCTTATTTACAGTCAATGCACAGTTAATTTAATATACCCTGAAGCTGGGTTGGCAATAAAGTCATATCTTTGACGGCTAGCAACAGAGCCTGTGACTCTACTTCGATGTCTCATAGTTGCCAGGATAGCTGTATGCCCTGCTGTAATGACTCCTGTGTCTAGGTGCTTTAAAAAACAGTTTGTGGTGGGGCCAGAAGAGCCCCAGGAGATAAGTAAGGTGAGGAGAACCTGCAGCTTTCAAGACATGAGAGAAACGTATCAGAAAGAAAAGAGTGGTGACATCCAAACACTGCAAAGGAGCAATCCTCCAAGTATCTATGCAAGTGAAAAAAATTGTGATTGAAAACCCTGCCAACTTATTTGTAGAGCATTTCAGACCCTACCAAGCAGGCTGAGGGTCCCCCACCCTCCAAAAGAGTCTGCAAGCTAGAAAGTCTTTCAAGCACATATACTTATATATTACTTTGAAAAATGCAAGTGGTATCCAGGAAATTCATCCCTGTGTTAGGCATTCAGCTCTGAAGGATTGCAACTCTGCTGAAACAAGCAGGGTCTCTCACTTTGTTGATCAGATCCAACCATGGACAACATAGTACAGGCGCAGAGACAGAGTGTTTTCATCGGTATCACAAAGACTTGCCAGAGGAAAGCATAAGGCAAAATCCAACAGCTTTAAGCTAAAGAACTGTCATGTTTTCAACAAATCTTACTCTTGAGAGATGTTTCCCTCCAAAAAATAAAAAGAAATCTCATTAAACTTCTGGACTTTTATCCCAAAGCTGTTATTTAGCTCGTAGGAGAAGAGTCCTGCAAGACAGATGAGACTGTAATTGTGGTCTGGTTGGAAAAACCCCTGAGAGCACACTGTCAGGCCAATTAAACTGTTTGAGAAATTTCTAATCTCAGGCAGTGGAGGAAGCGTGTGACAAAAAGCCTGAAGTGCCTCGAGGTGCCATGCAAAGCCTCTGTGAATGGAAGGAAGGATGTTAACTGACTCAGACAGGGAAAAAAATGGATATGAAAAATGACATCTCAAGGGTGGCCCTTAAAGACATTCTGTGTTGAGGATGGAGTGGTAACAGGTAGATGGGACACATATGAAGGTTAAATTTCAACTGGAAATTTACTCTGAAATTAACCTCTATAACCTCCTGGCTTCTTCTGTAATTACAGATAAGAGCCAATGCTGATGAAAAATGCAATGAATTTGCCATACTACTATCAGATTAAACAGTTTAATGCAACATAGTTGACATATTGAAAATTTAGCAATGTAGTAACCTGCACAGTGACTTACCTGCTTTATATGCAGAATGTAAATAATGAATAACAGGTTAGATTTTGCATGTTCCTATGAACTGTCACTTTGATTTCTACTGCTCTACATGAACACATAAAACAATAGACTCTACAGACAGCTGATGGTGGATACACTACATTGTTATTGGTAATCCCTCTTGTGACTACCCTGTTGGTAATTTCTCTGTTTGAAACCTCTGAAAATATTTATATATATATATACACCTTTTTATTTCCATATACAAGTAAATATTATATTGGGGTAACAAGCAATAGCTGGTGGGGCTGGTTAGCCCAGGCTGCTTGGCCTGGGGGCTGCTTTGCCCAGGGGCTGCTTAGCCCCTGGACCTTCTAGGGTCCCTGGGAGCCTGTGCCCCTCTCTGCTCTCCTGCCCAGCCTCTTTTGGGAAGCAGCTGCTGAAAGACAGAAAACTGAAAGGTTATCACCAGAAGGGTTTTGATAAAGCTGTTTTCACTTATGTAAGCCATGCTTGTTCCTAAGTAAAGTCTTCTGTAGGACTGAGGCAAGAGAACGTGAACAAGCCTGATGACAACTTCTCTGCTGGTTCCCTGTGCTCCACAGCCATGGGAGCAACAGCTAATCTAAGGCAGGCCCTAAAATAAACTTTTCTGAAATACTACTTGAAGAGTTCCTTGTGTCTTCTCTCACTCTTCTTTCTCAGCGACTTCCTGCTGTGGTGCTTAATTTTTCTCACACAGTTTTGAGACTGTGATACCTTAGCTCAAATGCTTTTTCTTTCTTTTCAATGAATTTCAGCTTTTCAGTGGTCATCTTGTAATGTCTTGTATTGGTCAAACCAGTCCCTTATTTCTGTTACCCATTCATCTTTGATATTAATTTCCTTTTTTTTTATTGCTTTTAATTTAGTAACAGCTGCTTATAAATCAGAGTATATTAACCAACTTTTGCTTTTTATTGCACTCAGGAAATCTGTCAAATCTTCAA
Source organism: Tringa tobata (assembly GCA_033628505.1). Lineage (NCBI taxonomy): Eukaryota > Metazoa > Chordata > Aves > Charadriiformes > Scolopacidae > Tringa > Tringa tobata. The sequence continues at coordinate 2,163,931 of JAHREE010000358.1, read as the reverse complement.
TGAATGACATCCCATTCTCCACCTCAATTAATCTTTCTTCTGGGGAAGACTCCATTACCGGATGGAACATTCCAAGTTAACTCATCTGTTCTTAATGTCAGGTAAAATATAGTTTGTTTTCTTCAGATGAAAAAATCAAATATTTTAGCTGTGAAACTCTTCACAGCGAAATTCTAACAAATGCTGTATTTTATTGCAGTTCAGGTAAAATGGGAGAAAAAAAACAAAACCTAAACCAAGAAAGAAAGACCCAGGAAGTGGAATTAAACTAATAAGCAACCAATCAGCTTTAGAAATTGGATATCGAATTCTGCCATTAGAATAACATTGCCAAGATATGTGATATAAATTTAATTTCTGTGAAGATCTGCTATTGCTAGAAGTGAGATTCTACCGACATGTTTCCCAGTCCTTATAATGTATCACATTGGAAATGATCTGTAAAACTATTAACGAAACCCAATTATTTTGTTATTCATGTTCCAAAGTTCACTCTTTCTAGGAAAATCATGCATTCAGTTTCTTTGTTTTCTTGTCTCAGAATCTGTGTTTAGCAGAGATAATCTGATGGGATGTATAACCTGGCTGGTGAAAAACTATGCTGAGAATCAGGAGACTTAGGTCATATTCCATAGTTATACAGTGTTCCTTTTGATGACCTTTGGGAAGTTTCTCACCTTTCCACATCTTAGCCTGATTATCTCTTCCGTGGGGACGATATTAGACTCCTCTGTAAAGCACCTAGGAAGCCATGAATTAAAAATGGTTCTAAACTCTGTTTCCTTCTAACTCTTTCTTGCCTGCTTATTGTTTTTAATACCAAGAATACTCCATGTGAGTAATTCATATAAAGTACAATGACCTGATGGTAGTTTCAGTGATTCTGCATATAATCCCTTAGAACTAGTTTCAGTTTTTTTCAAACTCTTCCTTGGAAGAAAAACATTCTCAATCACCTCTGCTCATGAATGAAATTATCTTCTGCACCTGCTTCCCCCTGCCATGGGTCAGCACCTTGCCTGAGCTACCCTTTCCAGATTGCATTTCTGACCCCTCTGTGACTGAGCCACTTATTAGAAACATCCTGATACTTCCCACAAATGTGTGAGAAAAACTAGAGAAAAAAAATTAATTTTCTAATGATTTGTTACAAATTCATTTCTAAACCTGCAGATTATGACCTTCACAGGTCAGGTGACTAAATGTATTGCCATTCTTGTTATAATAACACTGAATCCTATGATCTAATTTAGGGTGGTACTCATCTATTAAGTATTCCTTGATCTAATTTAGATTTTTTTAAACATATTTATATAGATATAAACATATTTATATAGATATAGACACAACAGTACAACAGTACACAACAGTACAAAAGCATATTTCCTATATGGCAAGTTCCCTGAAGTTAATATCAAAACAAGAGGAAAATCACAGACTCTGTAATTAAATTAAGAAAACTGACAGGGTGGAAAATGAAAACATCGCTGGAGCAACACTGGATGAAGCAGGATATACTTTATCAAGACAAGACTAAAGTCTTTTTTTTCTTTTACTACAAATGATAAGGAAGCAAGATTCTTAGAAGATTTAGAGCAAAATGGTCCTGCCAAAATGATAATTTTCTTATCTCCTGCATATTTACTCTGTGCCTGAAGTCTGATTATCAGCTACTGCCTTTCCTCATAGTTTCATATTATGTGTGCTATTCGAAGTAATAAGAAGTGATCCAATCACTCTTGCGTCAGTGGTTGAAGCATTTAATTCTGGACTCATAATCTCATACAAGAAAAAAAGAAAAAAGAGACTTAGGAAAGCAGGAAAAATATTTTGTCATGTTTTTTAAAGAAAAAGGAGGACCTTCTTTCCTTCATTTCAGGTATGAGAGAACTTCTATTTATGTTCTCCCACATTTGTGGATTTGAAGTCAGTTTCTTTTTCTTTTTCTTTCTTTTTTTCTTTTCTTTTTCCTTTTCTCTTCTTCTTTCTCTTCTTTCTTTCTTCTGTTATGCAACAGATGTTTTTATACATTTTGCTTGTGCATTTCAGATAAATTTTCTCATTCTAAACTACAAATGTCTGACCAACAGCCTGACAAGTTGTTGGAATTGAGGGATACGAACAGGCTTTAGATTCAGAAAATCCATACCTCAGGACAGACAAAGTCTTCACATCACAGTGATTGTCTTGAAGGTGACACAAGTAACAAACAGTAAATAATCTGTTCATAAAAGGCAGAGCCTTTAATTTTTACACAGTCTAATATATATTTCTTATATACCTTCAGGGACTTCATTAAGGCGATTAAATGGGAAAAAGAACTCCCCCTCTCATTTCTTACCCTCCTATTTTTAGACTGAGCAAATGAAACATAATTTATATCAATATGATTACCTTAACTGGAAGTAATTTTTTTTCTGTGCTTCTTCCTGTGGTTTTGTTTCATGATCTCTGAATAAACTGTCATTGTTTTTCCAACACGGAAGGCTATTTTCCAGGCACTATTGATTCTATTATACACACACACAGACTGTTACAGCACATTTTTTGACTTATTATTTAGTTGATTGTTTAGTGTTTCTGGTAAGCCTGGTATATCTAAGGCAGCAGGGGAACTGCTTGTCTGTATTTTCCCTGTAGCCTGTTGTGATGAGGAAGGCATTACAATATCATCTCTTGCAGGGAACTTTCATTTTGCCAACTGACTGCAAAGAAAATTTGTTCAAAGGATCATATAATTGCATCAGTTTAAAAGACAGAAATCCACAAAAGCAAAAAGGGATATTTATTCTCCAGAAGTGTGTTGAAAAAGAAAAAAAAAAAAAAAAAGAAAAAGTAGAGTACATAAACTCCAGGTAAAAACTGAGATTTCCTCAAAGACCACTCACGCAAACCCATGCTTTCTTTTCTTTAACTGTACTCTACAAAAAGCTTTTGGGCTTGAAGTCCTGTATACCAATGGCTGTCCTCCCCTGCAAGGAGAATTGCACAAACGTGGCTGAGGTCAGTTTACTGGGCTAACCCAGGAGATCCCCTTCCCACCCTCCCCTTTAAGATTATTAAAATCACACGTGATTATTATGAATATGATTATCCTAACCAAAATGCATTTATTTCTGCACTCCTTCCAGCAGCTTTGTTACATAATCTGTGCATGATCATTCATGGTTTTTCCAACACAGAAGGCTATTTCTGAACACCAAGTCTGCTGTTTACGCAGAAACAGACAGTTATAATAGGTTCCTCTATCAGACATTTAAGTGATTCTAAGATTTCTGAGTAAGAGGAGCTGCTGCTGACAGAGGTCAGCTACTGATGGCTTGGCACAATGCAGAAGGCTGAGCAGTCACCATAAATAGTCACTGTGCTTTGTTCGTCTGTACTATTCACACTATTCACCAAGGAAGCAAAGAGCCTATGTGTAGAGAAACCCCCTGGGAGGACAGGAACAGAGTCTACACATCCAGCCTCATGTTTCAAATATAAGTATTTTGCTGATAAATGCTAAACCCAATTACTAAAAGGGTTCAACAACTCCTGATTTCTTATGGGTACTGAATTCTTTAACTGTAGGAGTGATCACTGTAAAAAGGATGCTCCTAAATCTTTAATATTCATTATAGAGTTGCCTAATACTGGAAGAAATCCCAGTGTTTGAGACAGAGAAGAGGAACACTTAGCTCAGTAGTCTGTCTCTTTTGCTGGAAGTTGAAGATTTTGCGGGTTGAAAAAAAAAATTATTGTACAATTTTTCAGATTAGATACAGTTACATGTGATGTTATGTATGATGTAGATGCAGTCTGCCACGGCACCAGGGAACGTCTGAGAATGAGGCAAATTGTCTGAAGAAGAGAATTCAGCTGTAAGAAACAGAAGCCTCATATCTTCTCTTATTCTGGAATAGTATTCTGAGAATAATGCTATCACCTTGTCAGGTATTCTTCAAAAGGAAGAAGAGATTGAGGGGCTCTAAACAGAAAAACAGAAAATGGAGATGTTTTTTAATATATATATAGAGAGAGTCAAGATGAGTCTCCAAGCAGGTGTCTTCAGTGTGGTAGGCATTTTGTCTTCATGTACTAAAGTGATTTTTGCATTTGTTTCTGAGAAACAGCTATTTTGCACAAGCTTTTTTGCAATATTATTTAAAAAAACGACCCTTGGATCTAAAGCTAGATACTTAAATTTCTCTTCAGATATTTGTGTAAATTATCACACCCTTATAGGAGTTTTAACCTTTAATAACTTAGCCTCCTCCAATTTGGCAACTTTGAGCTATCTAACATCAATAAATAAATTACCTTTAGTCTGGGGGTGTTTAATGAGTGCTTTATGGAAGATGTATGAGCCACTGAAAAAAGGAGAGGAATTTGTAAATGTACTGCATCCATAATTAGACAAGTTATGACCTTTTAGCCATTTCCAGTCAAATGAAGTGTACTTTTGAACATTAAACCAGCAGAAAATGCAATTAAAAAAACTTGTGACTTCTGAATGAGAAGTTTTTAAACTGTGGGGAAGTGGAGGAGGAATGAAAGTCTTTGTGACTACTCCTTATAAACATATACTACAACATAATATTTTCTATAATGCTTAGCCAGTGGTATATTTGGACACGAAGTCTTGTTTTCAGAGGCTGCCCTGATACATTTACAAATGAAAAAGTGCATATTTTGTGCAGAGGTTGAAGCTTTTGTAGATGTGAATATCAAAAGCTCTGCCTTTAGGCAAAACCACTTAAATAGATTATTAAAAAAATGACATTGTATTCCTTCCCCTGACCTGAATCTGGCATGAATCATCCTTTTTAACATTTTCATATACGTAAATTAGATGCCAAACCATAGTAGCAGTCATTAGGAACAATTAAAGAGCAGTTAGCAAGTTTATGGCTGAAGTCCATTGGGTTGGCACAGCTCTGCGTTGCAGTAGCTTTACAGCACAGGCTATTCCCCTTGGTGCAGTTACATCATGCTGGCACAGGAGAGCAGAGACACAATACACTTCTTCACAGTATAGAGGGGTAAAAATTTAGGATTGCTCTCAAATGTATTTTAGACCCCATAGTCTTTCTTCTAATTCAAAGCTCTCTTTCCAACACAGCTGTCTGATTTGAATGGGGGTGAATGTTCTTTGGGATGTATTAACTAGGTGTGTACAGACATGTAATTTTATCTCCATTGTTTCACTTCATTATACATTTAATCAAGAACATTCCTCTTAGTTATTCATCTCTCACACTGATGGTATTTAAGCTTTTTCTGTTCTGTCTCACAATCTACTTCCCATAAGTACTGACTCACTGCCATGCTACTCCAGTTTGCTACTGTGTGCAACTTTGGTATAATACATGGACTTAAATGCAAAAGTAGTGGAGTGATAAATCATGTCTGTCATGCATGAATTATACTTGCTTTGGGTAACCCGTGAATGCCCCGAGCAGTGTTAACCACATGGCTTTACTATGTAATGTCCAATGTATTAATACCCCACTATGTAAATCACATCTCATATTAATCATGGCTTATTTTACCCCAGGAACATAAACAAACATTAAACTTAATCCTCTATGCTAAATTTTGCTTAGCATAGACTTTTTAATATTCTTAATTCTTGAGTAACTTCTCATCTTGGACTTGCGAAAATAGAAAGCCTTTTAATGCTACCCTGGTGACTACCAGTCAGTGCTGCAGCAGCAGAGGGGTTTCCATCAAGTTACATTTCCCAGCTCAGTTCATGGTAACAGACCATATTACATATGATTGTCTTCTTCTTTAAAGCCTCAGATTCACCACTCTGCTTTCCATGTTACCATGCTTCAAACAAACAAACAAAAGCAATGTTGGAGCAATCCAGTAGGATAAACATGCACAGTAGGTTTCTCATTGAGAAGTATAGAGGAACCCTAATTTCTGCAGCTGGATATGAAAATATTTTGAGGAGCGAAAATTAAAATTTCAAGTGGGACTCTCCAAAACTCTTGGCAGAGATCTTATTAAAGATAAGGAGAAAATAAAATATTGAGAGATGTAGTAGTCGAATACTGAATTTTCCTGAAGGCCACAGCTGGGATCTGAATGGGCTAGAAAGGCAGTATTTCACTTTCAATATGAAAAAGTTTCACCTGCAGAAAAACCTTGATCTGGCACTTCAGATTGCAGTGAAATTTAGAATCGCTTACAGAGCTTACTCTCATCTTTATTGTCTGCAGAATTTTTCCCAAAGAAGCAGGCTTTGTTATTTTCTAATCCTTCTGTTTTTCTCGGATGGTGATAAGGACCACATTATGAATGAAATCAGGAAGAAGTGTAAAGGAAGTATTCCATATCTAGGGGAAAATACATGTTTCTTCAGATTTCACTAAGGCAAAACAAGCCTGAACAAAGCAGCTTATTATTCTGAAAACTGACTTTGCTTCCTTTAGCATGACTGCTTCAGGGCGGTGGAGAGTTTTTCGGGTTGCCTTTTTTTTTTTTTTTTATATATTTCCCTTCAGCTAGGATATGATTAATTGCTGAAGGGAAAGAAGAAAAATGTGTTTTTATTTGATTAAAATGGTGTTGAGCATATTTACTGTCTCAGTCTGAAAAACAGGAAGCTCAAAAAAGACATTTTCTGTGATTCTAGTGATGGGTTGTTATCTGAAAGCTTTCTTCCCAGACCAGATATTGAAAGAATTATTTCACGTTCCCTTCTTAGGCTTTTCACTTTATTGATATACAATAAACTTTTCTGTCTAATGACCAGATTTATCAGGATTTGCTGATGAAAATGAGTACAGAGGATTGCACTGTTTAATGGGCCAGAAAAAAATTATCTCTCAGTCCTGTAAAGTGACATTTGCCATCATGCAGTGACCTCTGCAGAGCTTTCAGTCAGGTTCTAATCCATTTTCAGGATATCAGAGGGGAATAAATCTTGCACAGCCCTCCTGGGAATGGTGAATTTCCTTTGTTCTGTTCCTACCCTGGTGGAGGACGACCCCATATGCACTAGGCATGTGACTTGCTTACCTAATAGGCGCTAAGTAGCCTACTCCCTTACAGTAGTTCTCCTCCCTGGGAAGGAAATCAAGGATGTGCTAGTCAAGCTATCCCACAGGTCTGTAGGCAGGAAACCTCATCACAGGAAGGGGGTAAGAACAAGAAGCCTGAAGTAGATAAGCTCCTGTGCAACTCTACCAGGCATTTACCTTTCAATGGCTATGGCAATGATGGCTGTGAATTGGCTATTCTACAGCTTAAGTTGTTACTAAAATAAATGTCTGAAGGATAGTGCAGCTGCTTCATCACTATGAGCAAGCTCAGCAAAACTTTCCAAGTGGTTACAGGAAGAGATTAATATAGTAGAGTAGAGTAGAATTGTTCACTTGGAAGGGACCTACAACAATCACCTAGTCTAAATGGGGCCAATGGCAGCTCACCCTCTCATAGTTGAGTGCTTGCAAATGCCAAGGAAGTCATAGTGTGTGAGGAGACTCGGCACACCACCAAAGCAGTAGGAATCGAAGTGCAGTTTCGTCCTTTAAACAAATCGATAACTTCCAGTGACAGAAAATTGCTTTTTCAAGTATCAGGAAAGAACGTTTATGGCTCTAGTGGTTCTTTGTCTGCTTACCTCTCATTTCTACAACATAGGCCGTTACAAATTAATATATTAATGAATATATAGAATTAGAGAAAAATGTATTTGTATATGGAACACCTACTAAGCAATTCAAATTTGGCTGAATATGGAGCTCTCCAAGATCTGGGGCCTAAAATGGCACAGTGAGGACTTAGTTTTGATTCTTTTCTCATTTATCTTTCAATCTCTGTGCTGTTGCCTCTCCTCATTTCTAAGTTTGCAGGTAGCTGTAAAACTTTCAGCTTCATGCTGCAGTTGTGTAATTTGTCAGACTTGAGGACACACTTTCAAAGACACTTGCAAGAATGATTACAGTTACTGTTAAAAACCCCGGTTCTGAATACTGAGGAATGAAGACCGTAGTAACCAGCTGTAAGCAAGTTCTGCCTGTTTTCTTGCTAACTGTTCTTGTTTTCAGCTTCTATAGGTAAAAGTGCTACTTTTATAAGTTAAACTTTAGTTAGAAAGTGTATCAGCATAACTCGATTTGCCATGTGGCTGTAATAAAAGCAGTGCAAAGGCCAAAACCAATTTTCATTTTATGTACACATTAAAAGTTAACCTGCAGCCTTTTCTACTTTGCTAAAGGTCCAGCAAGTACAGTACATAACTTTGTGCCTTGAGCTTTTTGATAGAACTAATTTAATATTTATCAGTTGCTTTTCATGGTAGAGTTACCACTCATTAAAGTTGAGTGCATTCTTTAGACCAGCTAATAATCTGATTTGATCCTTTATCATGGAAAACAGGTGAATATTTACTTTAAACCCTTTTTGATAGTTGGAGGAGCTGTGTTTAATCAGGGCCAGGTTTATGAAGAGGATGCCAGTGTAAAGATTCCTGTTGGAAATGGTCCATGTGTAATACTATGGTTTGACCACAGTTAAGTACACAAGGCATGTCTCATCTAGACTGAAATTAGGAAAATGAAGGTAGTTACAATAAAGAAGGTATAAAGCTGATCTGTGAATGCTTGTTGGTATGTCTCTGCTCCTTAACTCACAACTCTATCAGATTTTGTTTCTTCAGGCTATCCACAAGTATTTACGCATTCCTTCTGTAGTTTATGTCAGTAAAAATCTACACCTTAAAAACAGAAAAACTCATTCCTGCACTGATACAGTGTGTTTACAAATTTCATGATGCCCATTAAATATCTCTTGTTATGAAATCCAGGAAGGAGACATACTTGCTTAAAATATTTTTTCCAGGCATTCAATCTTAATCCCATCAAGGCAGGGAAAAAAAAAAAAAAATCAAGAAACAAACAAAAGATAATTTGCTATTCAGGTGTTCATAATGCATGAGAAATAATTGACTTTTTCCTGCTTTCCCTTAGCTCTGTGGGATTTTAATTTTCTTTTAGCACAGTGCTTGTTGTAATAACCTGTAGAGTGATAGCCTTAGAGAGTGTGTTTTTTTAGATTTTTGTGCTTACTACAACACTTGGTACTCTAAGTTTTCTTCATACTGCTTGCCACTTACACTTTTAATCAAAGTTTAAACATAAATTATTTGCCATACTCGACCATTTGGTATTTTTTTCCTTCTGATTCACATTGGCTTTAGAAATATTTGTTACTTATAAACTATTTCTGTTTCCTGATCTGTGACATGTTATGTGTTTTTCAAATAATGTATTCAAATTTGGTAAACAGATATTGAAAGAGCTTTTGTTCGTAAAGGTATGATTACTGACAAATGTGAGTCAGTATCTTGTACTAGAAGTTAGGGTTTGATGCTGGTTTTGCTTTGTGGCTATAACTACTAACGTAAGTTAATCTAAGTAATTGTGTAACTAATGTAAGTTACACACCAAAAAAAATCTGGTTACATTAATATATCTCTTAAAAAGCCTAATTAAGTCATCACTAAGGAATCAGAAGCCTTCCAATTTAACTTCAGTGGCAGTAGGTTCAAGGTCCCAGACAAGAACTTTGCTAAACCCACAAGGTATCAGCAGTCTGAAGTAGAGCTGGTAAATGAGCAAGACAGAGGAATTATAGAAAATTTAAATTTTTTGTTGGTTTTTCTCAGGGTCATGTTTCAGAGTCAATTTCATTTAAACAAAAAAAAAAAAAAAGAGGGAAAATAAAATGATTTGCCAAAGATTTCAGATGCAATTATCTATACTATGCACCTACTTTCTTATCAAGACCGTGTAGTTGTTAGAAAGAGCACCGGGCAACTTTCGCCAGCTGTATTTGCAGTGACTTGATATAAAAGTCAAAGGCCGTAAAAAGTCATGCACATATGGAATAGCATAAAGCCAACTGATGCCATCTTTTTATTAACTGGAACAGAATATATGGATATTCTGATTCACATGCTTCAGGTGTTTGCAAGCATATAAAGACATTTGGCAGAATAGAGACATAGTAGCTGTGTCCTACATGACTAACCACAGAGCCAGGTATTTTCTTATGCTGTTGCTATTTACCTTTTCAATGCAGATTTTATTGCATTACTTTTCATTATAAGGTTCTTGTGGAGGATGACAGAAGGATCACTGTTGTTTTCATTTGAATGAAGTGTCAGTTAAGGTAAAAATTAACAGTACAGTCTTCTGAGAAGAAATTGTGAAGTGTAGATCTCTCTGAGGAAGCCAATAGGTCACTTAGTTCTATCTCCTCACACGATATTTCATACCTTCTGCACTCACGTAAAAGAATAGAAAAACTAAATGAAAGAAGAAAACTGTGAACTTTCCCAAGCCCACTGCTTGTATAAATATATATATACATGCACAAGAGTATTTAAAGGAACATCTGTTAAGTGGTTTCCACAATTCCCCTGTGAATTAAGTACTCTGACACTCAAAGCTTAGGGTCTCTTATAAAACAATGTATGTAGAAAATTAAGCATGTGACTAATCTTCAAGACCAGCTTGGGTAATCATAAACATTTTTTTATATATAGGCAAGCAGCTAATCTATTCGGGGTTTTTTTGAAAAAAATAGAAAAATGATAATTTCACACAATGAATGGAATAAAAGATCAAATAGATTTCTTTTTTGAAAATCTGATTCTTCATTCAGTCAATGCAATAGGTGAAATGCAGAGACAGACTTGAAATTAAATAATTACAGTTCCTCACTGCTTGAACTCAGTAGTTACTGAAGATCTAAAGAGAAAATGAAGCTGTCCAGCCTGAGTAATTGTTGGTATTTGTTTTCAGATGACAACATAGAGCAAGAAAAGAATGGGTCTGTAGGTGAAAGGAACTGTTGTACACACAGGCATTTCTCTACCAAACAGTAGTTGTACTTTATAGAAGAGAGAATACGAAGTGGCTAGCAATCTTTGGCCTTGACTTTGGCCTTAATCTAAAAAATGTCTTCACCTATACCTTCACTCGAGCAGCTCTGCAAATCTGTATTAATGTCAAAACAGCCTTCAGAAATGCAATGGAAAGATTATCATTCCCCACTGAAGTTTAGAAATACCTAAGGAATTAGCTCTATTTTTTCAGAAATGAAAGCTGAAGAGAAATCATTTATACCAGAAATATTTTTGTATTTTCCTAGTGTGCAGTTGCTACTCACCCGTCAGAGGGTATTAGAAGGCTTTTTAATTTAATTCACATCATATTATAGATGAAATGCAACACTTTCAACTCTTTTGACATAACACCCCTGAAAGTCAAAGTCCTACCTGAAAAACACACTCGTGCTAACACCTCCATGATTCTCAAGTGGCAACATTGAAATCTACAATTTATTTGTGGTATTTCCATTAATTGAAAATATTGAAGAAGACTCATTTATTTATTACACTGAAAAATCAAGTATTGAATATGCAAACATCTCTAGGCCACTCCATAACTGTTGCCCTCTGGTGTTAGATGTTATTAAATACTGCCTGCAAAAAGGCAACTCAGCTTTGCCATCCCTGCCACTTACAACCTCCCTTATGAAAATGTGTAGTTTGGTGCTTATTTTTCTACTAAAATGACATGTCTCCATCTTTGTGTAGCTATGCCTCCATGGCTGTAACAATGCCAACTTTAACAATATGATGTCCCAGAAGATGATGCAGTTGATATTAAGTTACCCACATAAGCACACTGTGCTAAACACCTTTATTTAAAGGTTTTATTTGACTGAGGAAGAATTTTTTCTCCTTGGAAAAAGCGGAAAGGGGGAGGAGGATCGTTGTCTTTCTGAAAAGCGCCTGACCACCAACAGAGCAAGTCAGGGTCTAGCCTGCCTCTATCTTGACCTGGTTGTGTCTGCAAAAAAAGGCAATGTGTGGTGTCTCTGCTCTACCTCTTTCCTCACCTTCCATTAGAGATTTAATGAGTGTCTTTATAATCTACAATAAGGCCTCCCAACTCAACAAATTCTATTGGAAAGACAAACGATGCCAGACAATCTTTAAGAGATCATCCGACAACCCAGTCATCGCACTTTTGAGTCCTAAAGACTATATTGGTCTGTGATTTCCCTGTCACACCTACTCTAGGTCCTTCTGTTGTATGTAAGACATGAGAAGTGACTCTTGGTCACATCACTCTTACAAAAGAAAAGCTTTGAGGACCTCCTTGTTATAGCCAGTGTTTTATACTGGTGGAAGTAAAAATCAAAAGCATGAATAACCTCTTAATTTCAAGGTATACTATATTTTTCAAGGTGTATACAATGTATTCCAAGGTATACCAAAATTGCCTTTGATCTTAGTTTGTGTCAAACCTTAATCCAAAAGTTATTAGTTGTGTTTGTTTTGTTTATGTACTCCCATTAGTTCAACAGCAGTGCCAGTTTTCATTTTAAAGGTTTTGGTTCTAACACTATACTTTCCTTAAAAATAAATGTTATCTGTCCACTTACTTCGTATTTTGTACCCGAAATAATACACAGTGCACTTATGATTTCACAAGTCTGGACACTTGTCGACGTCAAAAATGAAAAAGGATTTAGCAAAAACACCAAAGAAAAAGGGATATACTTGTTGTTAAACTGAAGACCTACCAGAAAACACATCAAAATCAAGAGAAAAAGTTTTGCTGATTTCTCTACACATTGGATAAGTTTTTAGGTAATTTAGAGAATTTTTCAATATGGGATGCTAATTATGTCTGATTCGTTAAATTTTTGAAAACATTAAGTTCATATGCACCACACAAGTTAGATATTAATATTTTGAAGAATTTCAAAGTATTTTTGTGTATCCTTCAGACTTCTTTTAAATGAAAGATTAATGTGGAGGTAGATGTGAAGGACTGCCAGAGTATATTGATAGATTTTAGTGTATTTACGACAGGAGCTAAGAAAGTGCACCCTGTCATATTAAGAATAACATGTGCCAGTGAACACATCTCAGATAATGGATCCTTGTTATACAATCAAAACTGTACACACTGTGAATATTTTAAGAATAGGATCTGTACTTGAGCAAATCTCATAATACAGGCTCACCATCAAAGGTGAGGAGTTGAAACACCCTACTTCTCCCTTTGGACTAGATACTTCTCCGGCAGCTCATCCTGCACTATGGCAAGCAGATTTAGCTCTCATTGATACTAGCAAAAGCTCTAGTAAAAGATATTAAAAATGAATTAAAAAAACCTCACAAAACTCATCCCACCACCCTGCCCTCATTCTCCTCTTCCATATCTAGTCTTAAATACTCTTGATATTTCAACACCAGATTCTACCTTTTCAACAGTCTTTTAAGGAAAATAAAGAAGATGAAGGAGTCCTTTAAATTAATCCTTGGCTGGCTTCTGCCCCCTGCAGTGACTTCTCTAGGAGTGCTAGCCACATGGGTGATGAAGAGGTGATTTTAGTGGAGGCTACTTGGAATGTAAATTAAAACCCTAACTGTGCTTTCAGTCTTTGTGTGTACTGATGCTGCTTACATCTATCTCATGATTAGCATCCTCCAGCCATAAACACAAATCTGAACATTGCTGCAGCGCTGAGGCAATGATACAGAATTTAATTTTCATATGATGAATCTGGCAATTCCTCAAAAAAATGTCCAGTCTCATTGTCAGACAGAAGTGTCACTAAGGGGTACTGCCAATGTCCCCATAATCTTAGTGCTCATTAGAAATTAAGGTGTTCTGATGATAATTTTTCCCATATGAAAAAAAATAATCAAAGTAGTATGGTAATGTCTGAATGTTTTGTGGGCAAATATGTCCCTGATTGTTTTACCCTGTGAAGAAAACCAATGAAAAAAAAAAAAAAATCAATGCTGTTTTGTGAGACAGCCCGGTGCATTGCGTTAGGGTTCCCTCTGCCATTTTAAGAAGAGTGGGGAGTAGGATCCAAGTCCCTTCAGAAAGCCCATGGAGTACCAGGGCATAAGGTCAGGCAGCCAGCTTAGCTCTGTGGGCAGACAAATAAGTGCGTGCCCATCTTTAGAAGCAGGCAAATAAGATCCTTAAAATGCCAGATCTATTCCCATAGCGAGTGTCTCACAGAGGCTGCTGAGAGCATTTTTGTGGTGTTTGGTGTGTGGTGAAGCTCTCCTTGGTTTGGCACATTTTTACCACACTGATGGATACTTAGGTCTGCATGTTCACTCATATCTTAACATTTAGGCTTCAGGAGCTTGGTCAATGTCTTCCAGGAGGTCACAAATGTGAATGTCCCTTGTACAGAGCAAAATAACTCAAAGGAATGCAGAATTCAACATATAAATGGAAGTACCTTTCAAAATCTAAAGAAAGATACATTTACACGTGTGCAAGTACTTGGATTGTCCTGATGAAAAATTAGCCAGCTCTGCAAGTGTTAAGCCACAGCATGAGTCATGTTATCTAGGCTAAGACCTGAATATCTCTCAGCTGGCAAGAGAAATGAGGCTTCTTCCCTTCCCATACCTGTTTGGTTCCTTGGTATGCATCCAGCAGGCAAGAAGTCCACAATTCAACCTTCCTTGCCTTTTTCCACCTTCTTTGGTTCCCAGGACAATGGTTGTTAATGAAAATGGAAAGGTTCTGTTTTTGACAACCAGTGGAGCTGATCACATTCACACCTGGCCCTGTGCAGCCAGACATTGAGATGGCTCTGGTCCTTACAGGTGAAAGCTAGACTGAAGGAGAGTGAGCACCCTCATGCTTCTGCTTCACCTCTGTCAGTAATTCTTGCCCTGGCTGTTACAACCACAGTTAGCACCCTTGTCACATAATAGCTACGCAGCAATTTCTTCTGATCTCATGTACAGAAAGCCCCTGAGAATAATAGTGCTGATTCCTCCTCTTTTCAGAGACAACTATCATTGCCTATTTGCCTATATGATCCCTACATGACTGCTTTGCTTCATTACTCATTTTGCAGTTGGATTTCAAAAAAGAAAGCCAGATAATAAATCTTAATCTAATGAATCATTGAAATCATCCAGCTACTTGGCTGCTGGCTCTTTTCTCACGCTGACCATTTTTCATAGTGGTATCTCATATATTAAGATATTTTGGTCTTTGGATCATAAAAGGTTGCTAAGCAATGTGTGTATTTACCCCAGAGGAAATGGATAGTCTGCTCCTTTAAAATATTCCCTTATTTTAAAGCATTCTTTTATTTAAGAAGAACAGCAAATAAACAAGCAAAACCCCTGTCTTCCCATCAGGTAACACAAGTCATATTTGATGGTCTATAATTTATTCTTTCAGCAAAGATTCTTTCTATTTCTTTGCATATGTGTGAGTTTGATCTAATACCTATAGGAGAATTATTTCTCCAGACTGAAAAGTATTTGCAGATAAGAAACACAACTCTTACTTTAACTGCTTTATCTTCCTTTCTTCTTCCTTTTCTCTTAAGCATATGTTGTGGAAAAGCAAATTTCTCTGATATTGGATTTTACTATGCAGAACCCAAGCAACAGGATCCAGCTTCTTGAATACTTAAATATCCAGTACCCACTTATTTTTCAGATTATTAGAAATGCAGTATATCCTTCTGTCTTGGTGTCTGCATTATAAAAGCCTGGAGCACCTCTGGACATAGCTTCTTTAAGCAATTGGTGGCACTCACTATTTAGAAGAACTGGACCCATTGGTACACTGGAATACATTTTTCTGTGTTATTCTGTGGGGGTTTTATTCATTTTGTTCTTCTTGTCTTTGATCTGTGTCATCCTCTGAGATTCTACATCTACTCAGGAACCACAGGGACATTTCCTTTTGGCAATTACTTTCAGAGACATACAGCTCATGAGAAAGAAAATAATACTCCATACACAATTAATAACATATGTGAAAAAGAATTGATAAGAAACAAACAGCTACCTACCTTACTATGTTGGACATGCTGTGGATTTTGTGAAAGCAGATTGTCTTTTAAAGAGCACTGGCATTATGTTTCATCGTTGTTTCCACTTAGTCCTCATTTCTGTCAAACCTGAGAATTGCAAGAATGACCGTAAAATAAACCAAAGCACTCATTTGTCATTGTCTCCACTCATAACAGCACACCCCTGCCACCTTTCTAACGCTGCAGGTGATGTAAGGTGCAGGGACCCCTACAGCTGGGAATGCAAGCCTGCTGAATTTAGCAATAGTAACATCACAGGAGGCCCAGGTGGGGTGTCTCTGGTCTTGTGAAGCTTCTTGAGCTATTTGCAACCATTTTAATGTGTCATTTTGAAGTTTCTTAAAAAAAAAAAAAATTCTTCCCTGATTTAATGGGAGTGTAGGGAGAAAGAGAAGAGTGGTATCTGAAGTTTTTCCACATAGCATTTCCATATGGAAGAAGCTTTATTTTGCAAAGAAATTATTCTTTGCATTCTTCATTCAAAACACCAGTGATTGTCTGATGTGCTGCTATCAGACCTAATAATATACAGATGAGTCAGGGGTGCTGAATTTATACCGGGGCATAGGGATTGCCATTTAGGGTCAGTTCTAAAGCTCCAGGTAGCCCAGGACTTAATGGTAGTGTCCCAAGGGGGAAGGAACATGCTGTCTGTTACAGTGTTGGATCCCAGATATGGCACACAGGTCACAACTGAGATGTAAAATTTAGATTCAGATTTTCCTTTGGATTCCAAATTGGCCCTCCTTTTCCAAATACTTTTTCCTGTACTCATCCCAAGCTCTGTTCCAGGAGACTTGATCATGTTATTTCTTCTAAGGCCTATTTCCTGACTGAATCATAAACTGGTGTGCAGTTTGGCATGAAGGAGATGATGAGCTTTACTCTTTGCAAAGAACTAGTATAATTGCAGCCCATACACTCTGCGATTTCCTTTCCAACTATTTTGTGGTCAGGAAGAGATGAGGCCATAAAGTCATAGGGCACTTAATGTGTACAATCCCTGCATATCACAGAAGCTTCAGAGGGATTATTCCTTTCGAAGTATCTCCAGGCAATGCACCAGCCTTCTTATCGATTGTATCCTCAAAACAAATATTAAAGGAATAAAAAAAGGAAAACCAGGAAAACAGCCACCAAAGCAATACTTTCCTGATTCTTTTTTGTTCAGAGTAAGTATAGGATCAAATTCTATTCTCTCTTTCATTAGTACAAATCTACTGCTTCATTGATACCTTATTCCCAAAAACTGGAGTTGCTGTGTTTTATTTATGTGACTGAGATAAGGACTTGGCCCTCTCTGATCAGGAGATATTTTATATTTCAGTGGAGTTGATAATTTACTTGGGGACAAGGCAGTGCATTAACTGAATAAAATTTACAGAGGCAAAGAGAATTTTACAGTGATTATGACCTTGGCCTATAATATGTTTTGATCTCTGTTGTTTCCTTGTCTATTGGTGGAACTCTGAAACCACTATAAATATTGTGTTATGCCTACCACAGAGAGTGTACAACATTGACTATTTTCAAACCTGTACTGAATGAATTTCACTGACTGAATTTCACTGAATTTTTAGAGTTGGAAGGGACCATAGAGATCATCTAGTCCAACTCTCCTGCTGAAGCAGGATTGCCTAGAGCATGTTACTCAGGACTGCATCCAGGCGGGTCTTGAAAATCTCCAGAAAGGAGACTCCACAACCTCCCTGGGCAGCCTGTTCCAGGGCTCTGTCACCCTCACCCTAAAGAAGTTTTTCCTTGTATTTGAATGGAACTTCCTATGTTCCAGCTTGTGCCCGTTGCCCCTCATCCTCTCACTGGCAACCACTGAAAAGAGTCTGGCTCCCTCCTCCTTCAACCCACCCTTTAGATACTTATAAGCATTGATAAGGTCTCCCCTCAGCCTTCTCTTCTCCAGACTAAAGAGTCCCAGCTCTCTCAGCCTTTCTTCATAAGG
>JAHREE010000358.1:2082005-2136097 GCA_033628505.1 Tringa tobata | reverse complement strand
CCTTCCTTCCTTCCTTCCTTCCTTCCTTCCTTCCTTCCTTCCTTCCTTCCTTCCTTCCTTCCTTCCTTCTTCCCTTCATCTTTTTTTTATCAGTTCTCATTGATAGAAAATAACAATGGAGAGTAGGTTGTGGCAATTTCATATATATGATCATATGTATGATCAAACCAGGACAGGAATTAACATGATTGTGCCTGTCTTGGCTTTAAACAAATTGTCTTGATATTCTCTTCTTTTCTTCCAGCTTTGATCTGTTTTCTGGATGTTTTTGTGTGTCCTCCTTTAATGCCCAGCATATGCATTTACAGAATTGTATCTTTGTCTGCTTTTATATTGCCTTACATCATGGAGTGGCAATACCTGGTTTCTCCTTTGTTGCAATGACAGAGACAAGGAAACTCGTTTGCTACTAATTTTCCAGGAGTTAATGTCTGCTAGGGTAGTTCCTGTCCAACTCTTCCCTTTCAGAAATAGGGTAGACTGAAAACTGCATTTTGTAAAATGAGCTCTACAGAGGATTCAGTTTACATTTTATTACAAGTATGATGATGTTAGCAAAACAGAGCAGTGAAGTTAAAAAATGCAAAATGCTTTTACAAAAGTCCACAGGATTAGATTTTCAGTGGAGAATTCAGTGAAAACACATTAGAAATCTAATTACCTGGATTGCTAGGTTGATATAGGTGATAACAAAAAAACAGTGCGATTCTGTCTGACAAAACTTTTACAAATTAATGATAGTTGAAAGTGCTGGATTTACGTTTTTAGTCTCAACAAAGCATGAAAAACTGTTGTGTCAATAATGCAAGATGATTACGTTATCTGTTTCTGAAGTTATTCATGCTTGCTGCAGTATGCCTAGTTAAATCAGTCAACACAATCTTTTCACTGAAAGAATTTGTGTTGCCAAATAAAATCTGGTAATGCACATTGACAAATCATTTTTCCATTTAAGATAATACAATTAAAGTTGATTTCCCATTAAATTCTCCCCCTTTTCAAAATTCAGTAAGGAAAGCCCTGCAGGTTCAAACTTCAATTATTTAAATGCTTATAAAATATACAGCTTGTGAGGTCTGGATGAGCAAATAAATTGAGGGAATGCTGAGCCCAGGCATTTAAAAACTCTTAAGCATTTAGAATAATTACTAGTTAAACCAGGAAAGCGCTTAGAAAGAGGTAAGAAATGCCAGAGGGAGGTGTCAGAAACAAGGAATCATCATCTAATTTTATTACTTATATATTTCATCTGTTAAAAACTGTGGGGAAAAGGTAATTAATGTTACATTTGAGATTACTGGTTCTGTAAGATAATGAGGAATTCTGTAAGGTAATCAGAAACAAGATTTTGCTGATGTTAATCCAGACAGGTTTTGTAATGGCTATGAGATTTTTAGCCAGTCTTAGTATATCAACATTGCCTTCATGAGCAGTACACAACGCACATGCAAATCAGTGTCTGAAAGCTCAAATTCTTAGATGTAGTCAGTGAACATAACTCCTCTGCAGAATGAAGACCTTAATGTGAAATCTGGCCTCGGTGATAAAGTTATCTCTAGATCAGGATTCAAGTATAGGATTGTGTTTTCCTTACCGCTTTCCTACTTCCTATTGAGTATGGTTGCCTTTCTGTTGTTATTGCTTTGCTCTCCACTACAGGCATACCCTAAGCCTACCTTAGGGCTGCTCGAGTTGGAAACAGATAACTTGCATGTTCAGCATGCCTCCACATGTCTCTCAACCAGATTCCTGAGCAAATAGTCTCCAAAGTTAAAAAAGTTTCTGGCCTTGTCAGCAGTCCTTCATCATATTTTCACTGTGATAAGACTTATTACTGCTATATTAGAGCTGAAGAAAAGAATTCTAACCTTCCTGTCATGGAGACAATGGGTGGAAAAATGTGATAGTGATATATGTAGGGGAATTCAGATGATTTGGTAAGAGGGGAATTCCCTGAATTTTGCTCTTGCCACCTAGAAATCAATCAAGTATATAAGACATCTGTACAAAACGTACACTGGGTCTTGGTGCTTTACCAAGAGCATGACACTTGGCTCAGTATCAGAAATGGCATTCCTGTTCAGGAGAGGCACATGGCCCAAATTTGAGCCAGCTCTAGGCTGAGGCCCAGCCTGACACACAAGATCTGAGGAGGGAAGCAGGCTGGGCTTCAGAATGCCTCTGTGGAGACAGATAGTTTTGGATCTGATGGGGGATTCCCAAATCAGTATTTCAGGGGAATTTCTGTCACCAGCCATCTTTATCTAGTCTTCAGACTTGTGTGCACCTGTGCTTTGGACTGTCAGTAGGTTTTGCTTTTCAGCTATGGCCTGTGTTTGAACTCAGAATTAAAAGAGATTTTTGGGAGGTGAAATCAGGCAGATGGGGAAAAAAAATAAATACAATAAAGCCAGGCTAATTTATCAAACTGCTACCTGAAACCACAAAGCTGTGTGCAGGTATCCTTTACAGCTTGTGACAAGAGTGGGCTCAAACTGACGTGGAATTCGAGCACCTTATGTTTCTCCTGCTGTACTGAGGCACCATCGGTGCCTGCTGTAGTTGTTAGGGTTTTTTGTGGCAATGTTGTGTCCCTGCTTTGATTATACCATGCCGTGGATACTGGAGCAGTCTTATAAATAATACATTATAATAAAGTCAGATGAAGGAAGGTACCGAATCACTATCATTGCATGTAATCAGGGTAAACTAATGGGGATTGTGTAGGAATCTATGAATACCAAATTTTAGTAGTGCAGGCAGATAGAGTAAATTACCCAAGAGATTATCCTAGCTCTGCTCTCTAATATCTATGGATATTGAGTGTCAGCAGAAACAAAATAAATTCTGATGCACCACATGGAAACACAGTTCATTATGTTCAATATTTGAAAAACAATAGACTAAAGTCTGCCATTGGTTACCTCAGACCTAGCTCGTTAATCACACTGGCATGGTGCATGGGGAGGCAGGAGTAAAGGGCTGGACATCCTGGTTTAGCCCATCTGGAAAACCACTGTGAGAAGGCTGTGGGGGCTTATTTCCAGAAATTGTCCCAGGCTCTCCCCATTTCTTCTTTTGATGAGAGTTTCCCCCATGCAGAGCAGGGTATGGGAGACTTCTAAGACTGTTGCAGGTTGTCTGAGACAAAGGAGGTTTCCCAACCCCAAGTGACCCTCGCCAAGCAGCTCAACAGAAAGAGAAGTAGATGAGGAGGCAGAAGGGAGGGTGGGAGGGTCCACAGGGCAAAGGGGGATGGGCAGGCATGAGATGGGACATACCTGGGAAAGAGGAGCCAGCTGGGAAAACAAATAAAAGTCAAGTGGAAGAATCTTTGTGGAAAGGTGAGGCAGAAAAAAAGTAAACCACAGCTTAATCCAGGAGAGATTCCACTGGATTTTTAACTGTATTGCTAAGGACATTGCTAGACATAGTTTACCCCGAGTCCCTGGCTGGAGAAGTGCTTAGAAGAAATGGGCAGCTTCACTTACAGGCCTGAAAGTCCAGTTGTGTATAAGGTAGCCATATAGCACCCATAGACTTTGACAATAGTGACTGCACCATGTATTGTCCCATAAATCTCCACCAGACTGTGATGACCATGATCCTCTAGGAAGGTGTTATCAATTTCCCCTGAGGCTAAGTGCTGGGTCCTGCACTTGGGTCATAACAACCCCATGCAGGCTTGGAAAAGAGTGGCTGGAAAGCCACCTGGCAGAAAAGGACCTGGGTGTGTTGGATGACAACCAGCTGAATATGAGCCAGCAGTGTGCCCAGGTGGCCAAGAACTCCAACAACATCCTGGCTTGTACCAGAAATAGTGCAGCAAGCAGGACTAGGGGAGGGAGTGTCCCCCTGTACTCAGCGCTGGTGAGGCTGCACCTCAAATATCATATTAAGTTTTGAGCCCCTAACTATAAGAAAGACATTGAGATACTGGAGCGTGTTCAGAGGAGGGCAACAAAGCTGGTGAGAGGTCTGGAGAACAAGTCTTATGAGGAGTGGCTGAGGCAACTGGGGTTTATCCTGCAGAAAAGGAGGCTGAGGGGAGAGATTATCACTCTCTACAACTACCTAAAAGGCAGTTGTGGCAAGGTGGGAGTTGGTCTCTTTTCCCAAGTAATTGCTGATAGGACAAGAAGAAACAGCATCAAGGTGTGCCAGGGGAACACCTTCACTGAAATGGTTTTCAAGCATTGGAACAGGCTGCCCAGGGAAGTGGTGGAATCACCATCCCTGAGGGGTACTTAAAAGACAGGTAGATGTGGTGCTTAGGGACATGATTTAGTGATGGTTTTGGCAGTGTTAGGTCAATGGTTGGACTTGATGATCTTAAAAAATTCCTTCCAACCAAGACAATTCTATGATTCTAGGTACTTCCATTCAGTGAGAACAGAGAGGAGCTCTGGTGCCATGAATCATGAATCAAAAGAGTTCAGATCCTGAGTAAGACCTCAGAATGGCTTGGGAGGAGGTCTCTTATTTTCTTTGGCTTTAAAGAAATAGTAATATATAGTTTTTAGCATACCTTGCCACAGTACTTGTGAAGGGTGTGTGAGGCTGTGGTAGGTTGTTGGGTGTGGGGAGGGACTGCAGCATTACTATTCCTCTTGAATTTGCCCACATCACTGTGAGAAGTTGCTGGTTTAGAGTAATCTACAGAATATTCCCAGTAGCACAGATCAATGATGCCTCATGGTGAGGCTCCTAATTTGATTTTTGCAGATTTGTTTTGTATTTCACTCTATAAAAGTGAGATGGTGTTGTGTCTGAACGAGCTCAAGAATTAATGTCATGTCGTCTGGAAGATTTGTTCTACCTGGCTGTCATAAAGTGTTTCTTTTAAGACAAGAAAAAGATTAGTTCTTGTGGAAGATATTTACTGTACCAAATTGCAACACATTCCCCTCTGCTATGGCTGCAAAGGCTTCTTAGTATTTAAAAATGACACTTTAGTATAAAAGCTGAATTTTGTTGCTGTAGTCTCAACTGGCTAAATAAAAACTAAAAAAAAAAAAAAACAACACGCTGCAGGCTTACAGTGAAAAGTGGGATGCCATCCTCAGATTTTCACCAATTACTGCTATTGAACTATACTCTTCAGTGTGTTGCAGGAGTTGTAACTGAAGGCC
Source organism: Tringa tobata (assembly GCA_033628505.1). NCBI lineage: Eukaryota > Metazoa > Chordata > Aves > Charadriiformes > Scolopacidae > Tringa > Tringa tobata. The sequence goes on along the minus strand of JAHREE010000358.1, from coordinate 2,130,965 downwards.
AAAAGGAACAAAGCATCCACCCATATTTATGAGAAATACTATCTGAAAGACAACAGTCTCTACACCTAAGCACTCCCATTCCTCTAGAAAACACTAGCAAACCTGCCACATTTTTGTATGCATGAGAAAGTGTTTTGAGTGAAATTACGAAAGCACTGGTATCAATGGAAATATTACAATTTATTTCAATGGAGCAAGGATTTAATCTCTTGTATCCTGAGGAGCTTCTTGTCAGCAAATCAGAAGTAGCTTTCTTGTGCTAGTTTTGGCTGGGATAGAGTTAATTTTCTATCGCTGAGCAGTGCTTACAGAGACTTAAGGCCTTTTCTACTTTTCATACTGCCCCTCTGGTGGGCAGGCTGGGAAGGCACAAGAGGCTGGGAGAAGACACTGCCAAGACAGCTGACCCCAACAGACCAAAGGCATATTCCATACCATATGACATCATGCTCAGCATATAAAGCTGGGAAAGAAGAAGGAATGGGGAGACGTTTGTGATGTGGTTGTGGTGTGGTGATGTTTGTCTTCCCAAGCAACCGTTATGCATGGTGGAACCCTGCTCTCCTGGAGACGGCTGAATATTTTCCTGCTGTCAAGAAGTAGTGAGTGAATTCTTTGTTTTGCTTTGCTTGCACACACGGCTTTTGCTTTACCTATTAAACTGTCTTTGTCTCAATCGGTGAATTTTCTGACTTTTACTCTTCTGATTCTCTGACTCATCCCACTCCGAGGGGAGTGACTGAGCAAGTGTGTGGGGCTTAGTTGCCTGCTGGGTTTACATCCCGACATTCCTGAACTGGCTCCTTTCAGGGGTACTCTTCCACTGAGCATCCTGAAAGGAAGCCTTCTCCTGCCAATTTTTCTTTGTGAAGATGTTGTTAAAGAATAGCTGGATAAATATGTGATGTAATTACAGTTCAAAGTGTTGCTTGTGTCAGAAAATTATAGCAAAAATAAACATTATTAATTAATAACTGTTTAAATTAATAATGCAAAAACTTTCTTTAACATTACTGTAGGAAGTTTCAGTAAAGCTTGTAGGCTACCTTGTTGATAAACTGTTGATGCAAATAATTAACATAAGCCCCTACACAGCTGTTAAACTGTTAAATTTTACGTAATCAAGTCCCTGACAAACTGAACTCTGTCCATCTGTTAAGAGGATTCCTTATCCCTGTAGAAGAAGTGACAATGCAATTGAACCACCCTATTTGGCACTGCTTGCCCTCAAAAATTAGCAATAGCGTGTTTAATCAGCATCAAAACAGATGTCCATTTGTTTATAAATATAGATGTTATGTTTCCAGATATATGTGTATCTGAAGAAAATAGGTTGCAAATAATAAGGGACCTGATGAAAAGGGACTTCATTCACCTATCACAAATATTTTGATTTATGCCTACAAAATATCGCTAAATTTGAAGCATAGATGTATTTTCCCTTCTGCTCTGAGAAAAAAGAAAACAGACCCAGGAGATAGTCAGAGTTTAAAGATTATTCGAGAAATCAGCAGAAATTAATGTTAGAAGTGTTTCAGTATCCTTAACTCTGCTGCAATCTTAGTTACCATCTTCCCTCCCACAAGAACCCATAAAGACAACCGCTGTGATCTGTCTGGATATCTAAGCAACATTTTTATTGAAGGTTTAGCCAAGTGTATGTGCCAAAATAAACCATGTTTTGGTATTTGTATCACATGGTTATTGCGTGCAAACAGAGGAAATACAAAGTATTAATGAGATTCTGTATGTGATCTTCACCTGAGTGGAAGTGCTCCCAAGAGCCCCTTCTTCCCAGATGTTTTCCTGGTCCCTGATTCCAAGCCTTGCAAAAGCCCCCAAAACATGCCATTTTTTGCCCTCCCATTCCCTTCCCTGATGCCTGAGTCTGCTAAGGCTTATTCTGGCATTTCTCTTTCAGGAATTTATAATGATGTTTATGCTTCCTAAGACAGGAGTAACACATGTGAAAACATAGTAGTGTGTTTGGAAATGGAAATTTTAAAAAGAAGCTAAATATAGAAAACATATACTGTATTCTCCAAAAACAGTTTATTTCCTGATTTAATTCTGTGAGAATAGTTATATTTATTACTAAGAATTAAATTGTATTGCACCTGTAATGGACTCTGATTAAGAGACTAGATGCCGATCCTGAAAATTTGTCCCAGCTACTGTTTAGCATGCCCTACCTCTCAGCCTGGGTGCACCAAGGTACATGAAGAGACAGACTTTCTTAGCCTCCAGTGGAATTACATAATAATTTAAAACATGTAACAAAGGAAAAATAGTGTTCAATTACCATTAAAATTTAATGTACTTGCATAAGCATTTCATAACAGTGCCAGGCTGAGGATACAGAAGTACAATACTCAAATATGAAAGCCCATATTTGTTCTTCTCTCTCTTGAGCAGAAAATGAAAATGTAACCTCAAGGTTGGAGGCTCATTATTACTTGATACTCCTTTTTTCATTGCTCTTCATTAAAGTATATATAAGAACACATGTCTATATGTGTATAAATATATCACATTTGTGTATTTAGAGAGCATTAGGCATAAAGTTGGGGTTTAAAACACTCTTAAGTAACCCAAAAGCCTCTCTCTCACTTCTTTTCAAAAGGACTATGAGAACTAAGGAATTTAGGTGAAAATTTTCTTTTCAGTCCCTTGTTAAAATTAAGAACTATGAAGTGTGGGGTGTCCCTGTCATGGGGACTCCAGCAAATGCAATGTGAGCTGTGAGGCTTTTCCCTCAACCCTAGAGGAGAGGGGCCCTTTTACAGCCCGCAGGAGAATATTTGAATTTACTAGGCACTCCAGCAGTGCTGTGCCACACATGAAATGCCCAAGACAGGGTGTGGAAAGACAGTGAAATGTAAAGAACAGTAGGAAACAGTGGCTCAGCTTGAGAGAGACTGCAATGAAAATGTTGAACAGGAGAGACGTAGTTGTTTCCAGTGGTAAAAAAAAGTATGACACCATAAGTGTGTAGAAACCAGTGTTGCTATGTTCAAGGAACTGTAAAATGGAGCATTCAGATGAAAAAATATAGCTACAAAATGAAGTTAGGGTAGGGCATGAAAAAGTCAAGTCACTTATTTGAAGGGCTGATTCAGTGGAAAGAGTGTTATGCAGGCTGGAAATTATAAGAAAATTCCTCAGGGACGAGATGCATAAGAGAGTCACACATGCAGCCTCTCCTTAGCTGAGGGATTCTCACAAGGAATCCAGGAACTCATGAGGACATAAGGTTCAAATTCTTCACTGGACTTGTGATGCATAAACTTTTTTGTGTCAGTCTAGCACCTCATCAAAACAGCAAAAGCCATTGAAAGGAAACTTAAAACCTCATAATGATTCTACTGCTTATGAATACATGTGTAGTGTATTAAATTTTCATTAGGGAGCTGGAATTTTTTCATTTTGGAGTATCTCATTGTTTTCCAATGAATAAAATAATGATTTGCGTAACTAATGAAACAGTGGAACCTTGCCAGAAGGTTCAATGAGTTTATCTATTTTCATCTGGGAAAACTTCTGTCAATTTAAACTGCAGCTCTCCAGGTTGAATATGTATCATTCATCATGGGTGATACCCTGATCTTGGTTTCCCTGCATGTCAGTTCAGTGCTGTTCTTTTTTCTATGGTGAAGCCACTGTGACATTGCGCTACTGGAAGGAAATTCAGTCAACAGTTTGCAGAGTTCTTGTTTGCCTGTCTGTGCATGAACAAAAGCCTGACCTTTTATTTTACCTTTGATTCTTTTTAATAGATAAAAGACTGAGAAGATATTATTGTCACAAGAGTGGCAATTTCACACTTTTCTTGTTGTTGAGTGCATGCACTTGAGGTTTCACATAGCAAAAACTGCACTAATCAGTTCCCCATTCCTTCACTGTGTTTTTGGAAAGTCTAAGGTGCTCCTTTTAACAGTGCCAGTAGAGAAGAAGTCAGCTGGTACTTTTGAGACTAAAATTCTAAGTAATTTTTTAGGATCTTAGTCAATTACTTAAAGATAGGAAATAACTCTGAACTTCCTCCTTTCCTAAGCTGCAAAGCTGAGATCATCACAATTTTTTTTTTTGTTCCACAGCTTTTTGAAGAATCAGTTCCTAGCCATCCTCAGAAACATGATACCAACACCAACAGTCTTAATCAAGTATGGTAAATTCCACTGTTGTCTTCTTTCAAGGGATAAAATGGAAACATTAGTAATGAAATGTGTTTTTTCTTTAGGAAAAACAAAACAGTATTGGAAGAGGTTGGTGCCTCCTTAATATCTATCCATGGTAAACAAAGAAGATCCAACAACTTTTGGAAAAAATCTGGGCACAATCAAAGAAATATAACTGCAATCCAAGAACTGAGATAAAAACCTTTGGCTAATGGTCAGTCACCATACTTTACTGAATTAATTAAATCGTTTCAAGACAGTCTGGCATGGCCCAGAAACTCACTATACAAGGTTGATTAATACAGGAAATGTCAGCAAGGATTTAGCGCTGCTAAGCTATGGTATCTCCTAGAGCTTCCAATTGTGAAACCTAAAGAGCGATGTGCTTTCAGTGGAAGCACATCTTCTTTCCTGTTTGTGCTGGAGGTGACTTGCAGTAAAGAGGGATATAACATCCTCCTGGACTGCATTGACATTCAGATGCACTGACCAGAGCCAGGACTCATGCCAAAATACTTCCCAGGCAAGTCTGAGATGAGGACATTTAAAGGGGATTACATCTCTATTGCTGTTGCTTCAAAGACCAATAAAAGCTGGCCTTTGCCATTGCAATTAAGTTGCATCGAACAGGTGGAATTTGAATTAAGTTTTTTCTAGTCATCCTGTTGCAGGTATTTTCATGAACCGTTTTTTCTGGGTAAAACAGATCTTCAGTTCCATAAAGTCCAGACAGGTAACTCAATGCTGCGTGTAGATGACAAAATGTAGGTTATTGCCTTGTCTCTTCAAGAAAGCAGGGAGGGAACATACCCACAATTTCTTGAGAAGAGACAGGAGAGAGGAGGTCCAGAAAGCTCTATCACCTTCATGGTGGGAAACTTCATTGAACTTGAAGGGCATAGATATATCTTTGAATAATAGTACTGTGAAGGGTTGAAAATTGGTGTAGTGTGTCTCACAGGGATTTCTTATTTGGGGGGACCTATGCTTTACAGCCAATTTATTTTCATGAGCTAAGTTAGTGACTTAGCCCTAGATCTTTGTATCAGAGGTCTAACTTGCACTGATTTCAAGCCTCTCAAATTCATGCCTGACAGTCCTAACTTGGGGCAAGTTAGCTGTTTCAGATAAGCATCCAGACCTTTGAATATTCCTCTGCATCAGAACTTAGCTCTAAGCCTTTTGAAGTTCGCTTAGCATTACTACAATATCTAATCCATTCATGAATATTCATTCAAGGTAACGGTAACTGTGATGGTATTGTGTCACTTCTAAGTAATTAAAGCCTCTTCAACAACACCTGTGAAGCCTGTCTGACTTTTAAACTAAACATGGCTATCTTCTTTTATGTTTATATTTTATTATATCACAAATACCACCCTGGGAACATGGTCAAACAGATGATTTTGAGAGTTGCACTCTAAGGAAATAAGGAAAGCATAAAAACATTCTGCAGGGAAAAGTAAATTAGAAAGATTGGTTTCATTAGAAGGCACATAAGCTTTTGTGATCCATCTGTTGGCAGTAGCTCTCCTTACTAAATAGACCTGGATGATCAGAACATTGGATTTTGGAAAGCAGGAAATGTTACACTGCGCACTGGGAAAAAAAAAAAAAAAGGCATCAAATTTAAAGTAGAAAAACCTCTGGGAGGTAGAAGTTAAGCAGAAATTATAGTTCCAAGTTCTTACAATTGCCCCAGTGAGAAAATTGGATCTGCCCTGTGCAGAACAGGTGGCTTATTCTCAACCCACAGATGTCCTGAAATTGGAGAAAAAAAATCTGATGTCAAACTGCTGGAGGACATGAGACATATTAATGCAGAACTTTTCATCTTCATGTATTTACACTGCCATGGGATTATTCCACATCTTTCCTTGCCTACACTTGCAGCAAACTCCTTCAGGAGGACCCTGTCCTGATAGCTACTCTGCCAAAGGAGCTCAGCCAGGCTCTCTGCTGCTTTTCTCTTACCATGGGGTACTTCTGGTGAAAAGGTGCTTTTAAGGAAACTTAACCTCTCTTTTCATGTAGTTGGTTCCCATCAGAGGTAGAAACTCAAATTCTCTGCACTGAGCAGGCCAGTGGACTGCTTTGGGCTGGGATTCTTGCCTGTCAGGTCTTTTGTATCCATGTCTCCCTTTGGAGAAGAAAATGAGGTCTCAGCTCACTTCATCCTATTTTCAGAATACATTTCTTTATGGGTGCCACAAGCTGCTTTCTGATGACCAGCAACATTACTGGTTCTATAGGCCTGAAATTGCTCTGCAATGTTCTCCATCCTCTTTACCAGCCAACCCTTTTTCTTGGTTTTAAGCCACCATGGAGGCTGTTTCTAATTGTCTGGTTAGCTAGAGCTATGGGAGATAATGAGGCCATTTAGCAGTATTTCCAAGTTGCTACCCTGTGGGGCTTTTATCTTGGCTTCACTCTGTTAGTCTTATTTCCTCTGCAGGTCTTAAACCAGAAATTTCACAAATTTGTACAATATTATTGCTTGCAGAGAACTGCACAGATTCAAGCAAAAGAGGCACATTCTTCAGACTAAAGTGAAAGAGTTAGATGTACAAAAAGTCCTCATCCAGGAATGCGTGGGTTATTGGCTGAAAGACCTGAAAATCTACTGGGACCCTTCAATTTACAATATACAAAATGGTGCTTTGGAAAACTGACTGCAGTGAAAGTTAGGGAAAGATAATTAGAGTGATAGCTACTGTAATTTCTGAGGAATACTTACATGGAGGTAAACATTCTGAGAAATATTTAAATGGAGGGAATACAGAAGACTCTTATGCTAAGGCATTTTAGGTGCTTTTTCACTGGGCATGGGGCAGAAGCAGACTGAAGAAAAAAAATATTTTGAAACTACAGAAAATGGGCAGAAGGATATCAGGCTAGATTTCTACATGCTCTGCAGGAGTCTGGATGCCAAGTCTATTTGGATGTTTTAGAACTTTAATTAAGCTTAGATAAGTTTTAAGCACTGTGAAAACACTTTTTTTCAGCATCTGTATGTTAGACTCAGTATAGAGTCTTAAAAAATAGGGTTTTCCAGGTCTCCCAAGACACAGAGCCAGACAGTTTGCTTTAAAGAAGGTTAAGTCTGTGATGCTTTCTCTCCCCAGGCATTCATGTTAGCCTGTCCCCATGTCTCTATCTTAAGTCTCTCCCAGCCATGAACACCAGCACAGACAGTGGAAATGGCCACACAGGCACCCTTGTTGCAAAGGAATGCAATCTGCTAGGGGGTCGTACAGATGAACAGGGACGGAGTCTTCTTTCTTCTGCCTTGCAGAATAGACACAGATATATTGCAGCCTTTGACTATCTTCAGGCTACTTCTTCTGCTTGTGGGTAACAAACAATTTGCCATGGACTCTTCTCAAGCCAAAAAACCGAAAAAATCCACACAGGACATTATGCTGCAACTGCTCTAAAACTCCAGATTAGAAACACTAGGGTAGTGCATTCTATCCGTCTCTTGCACTCTTTTCCAGAATGGACATCATGAAGGTAACTTCAGTAATATTTCACACTTTAGTAATATTTCAGGCAATGTCACATAAAAATAAACCCAAAATTCACTTCTGAGTTACTTCAGTGACATCTCTCAGTGATATGCTTGACGTGCACGACACAGATTCATCTTTTAGATGATAACTGGATTCTTTTTCCCCTTTGATGTCTAGCAGCTTCTTGCTCCCATTTTGAGTCCTACATACATAATGTATAATTCTTTACTGATTTCAGTAGCCAGTTCTGAATTGCTTCCTAGTTTTCAATCAAATATGTCATGGACCAAGTCTGCCTTAGACACCCTGTAGAGTTTGAAGTATATAGTCCAGTTTCTAGTAAATAGGAATATTTCTGCTGACTCAATAAAAGCTTTCTGGAATTTCTTGTTGGGTTTTTTTTTTCCCCTCCCCCTCCACAAACATATAAAACTCTAAGAAAAATTAATGTATCCCTGACAAGCCAACATTAAGCCTTTCAGTCTTGTATAGCTTTGCTAATATACCCAGGAGAATATATATAAACCCAGGAGAAGTAACTACTTCCAAAGCACAAGTGGTGTTTTCAGTTGTAATAGGTGCAATATTAAGACCTTTATGGTGTTACTTCAGCAGTCATGTATGTAACATGAATAAAAGCTTAGAAGCATTTTTTCCCTTGGGTACTTTTTTTTCACCTGAAACTTTTATTAAGCAGCAAGTAGATGTTAAAAACAATAGAAAAAAATTGTTTCAGTTGTTATTTTGCATTTCAAATGGGGCAATTGAGTAGACCAATCCTGAACATTGTTTATTTAATGCTGCATGATACAGAAATGGCAAATAGAAGCTGTTTTTACATACAGACATGCACCTGTACGCCTTCCTGCAATGTAATCTGACAGGCTTCAGACAGCTGCAGCTCATGATAATGCACCAGTATGCCACATATTTAGTCCAGTGGCATACCTTTTTTAAGATTTTTGTCCCTTCTCACTGTAGAATGACATTTTTTTTGGATTCAGTCTGCATCGTAAAATCTGGCAAAGCAGACTTGATTATGTGGCAAATCACTTCATTTTTTGTAGTTCTTCTCTTTCATTACACCTGACTGAATCAATTTTAACATCCCTGACTACATTTCATATACTGTCTAACTGAATGTTGGATTAATTCTCATTTGTTCCTTGAAGGTACAGGCACAGAGCAGTTGCACTGGGCTTTTATAAGAGCAACCTGAGAATTATGGTTTTAGTTTATCACTAAATACATTTGGGTAAATTCTCTGTAATTGTAACATATTTCCTTGGACTCAGATTCATGCTACCTTCTCCATACCAATGTTATTATGGACACAGCTATTGCTAGTCTAAACATGAATGTTTGATTTTGGAATATTACCTTCTCTGAGGTCAGTATGGGTTAGCTGTGCATTATGCAGAGCCAAACATATTTTTTTGCAATTTTTTTTCCAATTAAATCAAAGGCTGAACATATCAGACTGCTAAGAGATAAATTGTCTACAAGTAAACCTCAAGAAGTCGGTAGGTCTATCTCTTTTGCAAAATACAACTGCTGCATCTCAGTCCATATCCAGAGCTTTAAATAGACCAACTTTAGAACTTATGTATAAGCTGGCATAGTGTGTTCTCATCAAATAAATTCATGTTACAGCTTTTTCCTGAAAAAATAGCTTTTTCAACAAAATAGAATTGTTGGATCAAAAAATCCATTTAATATAAATATTTTAGTGTAATCTATAATATTTAAGGTAATGTTTGATGTAAATAAAAGTAAAGTCATAAAACTATATCATGGGGTAATAACATGAAACACACCTGTAAAACACAAGTACACACCTGTAAAACACAAGTACTTTGTCCGACTGAGGGAAAAATCCTGCCTGGTTTAAGAAAGTTTTGATCTAGTTAGAAACTTCTGAAGTGTCAGTTCTATCTCAAACTGCTACTGTGAAATGAAACTTTTCCAGAGTTTTAATAGTTTGATCAAATGCACCATATTAGTTTCTTCTTTAAGCATCAAGTTTGCCACTTCTATTCCTATCAGTTGTTTTTAACACCTTTGCTAGATTCTCTGAAGTTGTATTTACAGGAGCAGCTCACACTGTATTTTGATGTCAGTGTCTTGAATGGTTTGAGGGTTAAACGAGAGCTGAAATGGTAAGTTAGGAAGAGAGTCCTCAATGACAGGTGCTCTGGTACTAAAGTCAGTTAATGTGAGACTATCAAGGCTATTATTTCATAATCATTCATTTTGTCCATTCATTCTCCATCCCCTGAATCCTCTGCAAAAATGGCAGTTAGAGAGATTAAGATTTTAGCACATTGCATTAACAGGCTGCATAATGATGAACTTTTATGACATCACCATAAATAGTCACAGAGCATCACTAAAATACACAAAGAAAAAGATCACAGTTTTGGATGTTTTTTTTTTTAATTATTTTTTCCCTTTCATTTTGGTAGAAATTCTGTATCTGATTTCATCGGTACCTAGATTTGTTTAGTCTTAGCCTTCACCTGGCATTACATTAAGCATAGAAATGTAAAAGGAGAGGCAGACTCATTGGGTGCTGGCGTTCACTCAGTAGCAGCAGGCAAGTGGAGGATTCTATATTGTTGTTTATGTTGATCCACACTGTTTTCCATTTGGTGAAAAAATAATGTTTCCATCTCAGCCACATGGAACTGCCTTTTACTTTACAACCATCACCTCATATCCATGCATTCTTTCATTCATTTTGCACCAATGGTATTGAAATCGCGTAGTCTATGATGTCATTTAATCAGTTTCTCTTTAATTTAACAGCATTCCAAACTGAAAGCTGCTCTGTGATAGAAATATCTTAAGTTCTTTAGTCAATTCTAGTCACCCACTGAACAGAATCAATTTAAATGGGAGATATGCCTGACCAAGAACTGAACAAAAGCTGACTGAGAAATTTAAGTATTTGTCCTGTGATATGTAGAAAGGTACTTTCCATTTCTCTGCACAAAGGGTAGAGTGAAATCGCCTGTAAGGAGGAATCATCTGTGATGAGGCTTTCATATATTTGTAATATAATGCAGGGAATAAAGTAAACTACCTTCCTGCAGAGAACAGTTTTCCCTTTTTTTTTTTTTTTTTCCTAATAATGGAACCACAGACTGTTCCACCAGGCATTCCTCTTGTCACCATTAGCAATTGTATGTATGACCCGGGCAGAATACGGTCACAAAGTTAGCCTAGCACACTAGCAGTGCAATATTTTTCTTACAAAAGCATCCTTTTCATGATACATAGTCTCAAAAGAGATGAAGGAAGGAAATTAATTTGACATATTAGCATTTTAAAGTATTTGTATATGTATAGATGAGTTACTCTAACATTTCCACAAAGAGGATTAAAAAAAATATTAATAGATAGGTATGTTTTTAAATACAAGGCAGTTGATAAGCAAAATAAAGAGGAAAACTTTGTGTAGTCAATTAGATTTTTGGTAAAAGTTGGTATATGGTGTTCTTTTTTTTTTTCCCTGCAAAAATATAGTTAATATCTCTTTTTATTGCTAGGCAAACTTTATGTAATGGTGCCTAAAAGAGATCACAGACTTACTTCAAGAACTCCAATAAAAATAGATTAAGAAATACATTTAAAACTCCATCTCATTATTATTTGTTTTTCAGATGGAATATTGTAAATTTTTGGTAGTAGTAGTAAATTAATTTTTCTTATTTTTACCTGTGTCACAGTTTCTATTTCTATATCTTCAACCAGAGCATTCTGGCAGCACTAGTATTCCCTAGTTAATATTACCTAATAAACTGATTGTAGCATTGCAAGCTAGGCAAATATTCTTTCAAATTCTAAGGAAGGGCAAAGAAATGTCAAAAGGGTAAGAAATATACTGACATCAATAACAGATGAAGGATTTGGTCTGATGGAATGATAACAAGTAACAGGTTATTGTGCTAGGATGCATTAAAAACAATAGAAGACTATCTTTCTCAATTCTATACTGAAGCACTTTCTGGACATGGCTGATCAATGTAAAAATGTTGCAGATAATACAAATTTCATAGGCTCTCTGATAACATAAAAGAAGCAGACATGGCAAAACAATGCTCACTTGTAGTAACACGCATGTCTTCTACAGGCATTACTTACAATTCAAAATACCTAAAAGATATATTTTTTATGTTTTGTTTTAATTTTCTAGCTTTTTATATGATCTCCATACTACTTTTGTACATACAGAAGGAAAACTTCAGCAAAAAAATAATAAACTGACCAAAAGAAAATCTTTGAACAAATGGAAATATTCTTAATTTTTAAGGCAATATTTTAGCTTTCAAGCTCCTTGAAAATAGACTTAAGCAAAACATGAAGAACGTAAAAGTGTTGCTGGTTTTCACAATATTTAAAAAGAAAGTTTCATTTTTCTTAAAACATTTTATTTTCTTTGTACACAGTCTTCTTTCAGATGGCTTTTTTCTTTTGAAGAAGCTTTCCAATCAGATATTTCTATCAATATTAAAAGCAATTAAATGAAACATATCTTCAGTAATTTTCTCCATTAAGACTATTATATTCACCTTCTCCTCATAGCAAGAAAAAAATTCCTATTATGTATTTCATTTATTTACATACACCTCTTTGTATCATTTCTATTTTCTGATCCCATTAGATTTTTAAGTAATCTAGTTTTATTTCTACCTAACCCAAGGATGAAACACAAAAATGCTTCAGTATATACAAGTAATAATTTCATACATTTGTGAGTATGATAAAAATGTATATATGTGCCCAAGTGATGCACTTGGAATACTTTTAAAACACTAATTTCTGCTAAATTAATTTCATATCAGTACCATTAAAATGAAACATTTAATGAGAGAATTGTGATGATACAATATTTTCAAGTAAAGAAAAATATCCTTAAACTCCCTAGTGAATTTTTCTTTTGGGAACATATGTTTCATTTGATATACGAGTCTTGCCTGTATTTGTAAGGTAATCTTCCACCACTTCAAGATGCATTGCTTCCTGTCACTAGCTCACAGCCATTTTTTGCTGGTAACTTCAGGTGTGTATCCAATTAGCAGCCTGCAGGGATGCTGCTATCACTCACCAATCAAGCAGAATCTGTATATGGTAAACATAAGCAAAGGTTGAAACTATCTAAACCAAGCTTAGGCTCAGATGAATACAAGATATGAAATTGTGATGAAATATGTATTGTACCACCTCTGAAAAACTCCATCAAAGATCTTAAAGTATTATTAACTTGGAGTTCATATATAAATCTGAGCATTTAAGGCCACGTTTGTCTTCTCTTTCTGTACATAAAGTAGTGGAAATATTTGTCATATAATAATTTCTTTGCCTGATTTTTAAAAATTTTTTTCCATCAATTTGTCAAGTGTTAATTTTTAGCCTTAAATCACTTCAATTTTCTAGTAAAACAGTAATTTCATATATCTGAAATTCTGATACATTCTTCAAGGAAATAAGCTTTAATATTTGCATTTTATGAGTGCTGCAAAACACTTTTTCAGCAAATTAAATCAATCGCCTAATAAATCCAGATTGCCCTATTTGTTATAGCTGCTGTCATTCTGTTAAGAATTTTTCATCTACACTGTGGAGCAAATTTTCCTCTGATTTGGACACAGCTGTTTCCTTTTATGATTTTAGTTGGTGCCATAAACTCTTTCATGCCTTTGGTTCAAGCATACATTCTGGTCTGTCATTGACTGGGAGGGTGAGAGAGGGAAGTGCACTGAAGACAAGATGTTGGAAGTTGCTTTATCTCTGTTAGTATAGAAATGAAGACATCTGCCTTTATTTTCACCTCCAATTGACATTCGTCAGTGTTCTTTTACAAGTAGTTTGATTGCCAAAGTGGACATGCAGTTTTTTTTAAGAAGCCTACTGATGGCTTAGAAATACTGATATTAATGTAAATATGGATCCCATGGTGCACTGCTGACCATCAGACTTTCTATTAGCAATTTTCTGTTCAGTCTTTCACAAAGTCATGGATGTGGAAGTTCATTCTCCTAAAAAGCCAGTAAGATGTCAGGGAACTACTCCAAAGGTCTGCTTGACATTTGAACAAACACAAGATGGTGAAACAGTGAAGTTTTAAGTCACGGGGTCTACGCACAGGGAGAGCACCTAAAAAAATAACCTTTTTGTTTCCATTGCCAGAGCTATTATGTGGGGAGGGGACAGTTGGTGGATGCTCATATGGAGGCATTTCCTTATGTCCTGCTTCCAGAAACATTAAAAGTTGCTTATCCAATTATCTACCTCAAACTTACTATTTGGGAAACCATTAAAAGGCAGTTGCTATGGCACTAACTATAATGGTAGTGCTGTTGTTCTGAGGCTGTTGGTTCTTTTATACTACTCAGCATAGTTATTTTTAGACTTCAGGTATGCTCTTAAGAAATACTGGCATTTTATTAGAATGGTAGATTGCATTTTGAATGTATCCTTTTGTTTTGCTACAGGTGCTGGTAGTGGAAAGGGGTAAGTGGTTTGTGGGAGGAAATAATAAATATTTACTTGTGAGAAAATTCATACATGGAAAGATGCAGAGATGTTAATAAACACACTAAAATCTTGCCACGGCAGTAGCCTTGATTACACTTCAATATATCTGATAGCTGTACCCTCACTTACTATAAGTCTGTGATGTTCTTTGTTTTTTTACTTTATCTCTTCTATTTTAATGTAAATGCTGTTCTACATTATTCTGTGAAAATACACACTTATGTGAAGTGTAAAAAAACACTTCTGTAGATGTTCTCTTAAGAAGGGAACTTTGAGGACATAAACAGCTACTGGAGAACATCTGTTGGACATGTCAGAGCTCTGTGACACAGAAGTCTATGTTCCATATACAACAAGAACAGTTTTAGTTTGTTGAGATGTTTGTTTGTTTTCCACGGGGGAGAAGGAAGAAGAAAGATGCCAAAGAAAATGAAACAGAGGAAGCAATTAGAAAGTTATTAAAGTTAATTGAAACTCCATAATATTTGTACAAAAGAAAAATGTCAGATACTCAACATCTAGAAATCAGCATCATTTTGTGTCGTAAATAAATTACAGTAATTACAGTACATACAGAAAGAGTTGTCTTCCATTGTTATAGTGAAAAAGATGTTTTTTTGGGGCGTGAGAATATTCTACAAGATATGTCTTTCATCAGGCAGTATACCTCAGCAAAACTTCCTTGGAGGCAGTAAATTTCCATGGGAATTCAAAAGAATCCTGCAAGTTGCAGTAGTTCTGTTCGCTGAAGTCCCTGCAGAGGTTAATCATTATGAACAATTTCACACGTCATTGCCAAATGAGAGAGACGTGCTTTAATGTAGCTATAAGCAGTACTGGAAGCAAATAAAAAGTAAAGAACTTACACTCTTATCAGACGTACAGAAGAAGGAAGATACATACACTTCAGAGTATTTTTTCCATAGTAACAGAACTTACTTTTCTTTCATTATTGTACATTTGACCTTGAATAAGGACATAAATACTGGGTCTGATTTTAAAAAGAATGATTATTTATTCTTGGTAATGGTGTCAGGAATCACACTTCTACCCACTTAGACTAGTTTTAAGTTCATGTAACTCACAGACGTCGGTGTAGTACCTTGCAATTTGTTATCTGGTAATTAAGTGAAAAAACAGGCTTTCAGCGTGGCTGCAAATAGGTCACGCTGACTTCAGTGTGTTCTGCAGAATAACATCCTGAATCTAGAGGGGTAGAAGCAGCAGGCACCTTCTGTGAGGCCCATGGGTGCCCTCAGGAGTTGAGGATGCTCAGAGCTCTTCAGGATCAACCCAGCACATCCTAGGACTGCTGGGAAAAGTTTCCTCAGCAATGGTACCGAGAGGCCTGGCTATTTAAAATCATGGAACTGCTGACCAGTGAAACAGTATGGCATCAGAGATTTTACTGTGAATATTAAAGAAATCTAACGAGTATCAACCTGGGATAAGTTGCTTATTTGTTCAATGAAAGACCGCAAGACAAGCAGATTGTATCACAGAAGGGAAAAATAGTTCCTTAAAACCAAATAGAATCTTCCTGTGATTATTTAGTGGTCTATTTTATCCCTATGATAGCCTTCAAAAATTAACTGATGCCTCCAAGCATTCAAGTAATGGTGCTCTCAAAGCTGTGCTAGCCACATAACTCATTGGAATTCATTGGGGATCCTTAACAAAAACAGAACCCTGGAAAATGTTATGGTCAGCATCAGCACACCCAAAACTGCAGTAAAAATGGACAGAATTTATGGTAGAGAGTGTTTCAACTTCCAGTTAGCTATTAGATGGGATTGTTCGCATTGCCTTCTTCAGTGCAGCATAATAAAAGTCAGCTTTTTATTTACATCTGTATGAGAGGAATATCATTTGGGGAGCAGTTTGTTAAATAGCTGTAAATAGCATTTTTACTACCGCCTTTGCATTGCTCTATATCACTTTGTTGTGCTGGAGAAGAGTGAGCCCTCACAGTTCTGCTGCTCCTGCCCTGCAGCTACAGAATCTGTCCCATGGTTTCTGGGGGAAGATGGAGTAGCAGGGCTCTCCGTGCCTCTGCCACATTTCTCTTTGTATTGACATCTCAGTTCCTAAGAGAGCTGGAGAGGTAAACAGCTGCTGAATACTTTCCTCCATATTACTCCTGCTTCTTTTTTAGTGCTCAGGATCCCCAGTAGCTAAGTGTACATGAACTCTTGAGGCTCAAATACATCTTATCGCTTGATTTGCTGTTTCTCCTCACCTTTTCAGATGAGTTTTACGGCTGTATTCCACATATGCACTACTTGCCTTTCTTGTTATCATTATTCATCCTACTTCCAATTAGGTATCCTTTTAGTCTCTGTGTTACGTATCTTGTTTCTCTGATGTTCCCATTCTACATATATATATGTACCCATTCTCTGAGTGGGCGGCTTTTCACCACAGCATACAATTTATCACACAGATGCACACACACATACATGCATGCACAAATTGCCACTCCTCCACCCTCTGCCCCCAAAAAAAGAAACAGAAGGTGGAGTGAATTCCATCTCTTTGGCAGTGAGACTTCACCGAACAAAGTATCAATATCAGCAGCCTGATCCAACCACTGGATGGTCTGTCCACATTAGCCCTACAGCAAAGGGACTTGGGAGTAACTTGACATAAAAATAATCCTCTTGAAGTTTAGTTTAGGGCACTGATTCTTAGATATGCAGTCATTGCATTGTGTTTGGGTTTCAAATGGGTATGGTAACAATAATGACACAGCTGAGAGTGCCACCCTTACACCCTCAGAAATTCCTCTCTCAACAGCGTACCAGCTTTGCTGGAATTTCTTTTTCCCCCGGTATGTTGCTTTGCAGCTTTCTCCAGTTTTCGTATTGGTCTCCTGAGCTGTACAGTCACGAAAACCTAGAGTAGTTTATAACAAATAGTATGAATTTTATTTATTACCAAGTACTGTATTATAAGACTGCCTAGAGGTCATAGCCAATGTCATATCCCCTTGCACCATGGACTATACAAATCCCTAATAAAATGTACTCAATGATCCTGAGATTTTAAATAAACAAGATACAGTGTGAAAGAAGGAAAGATATGATAGCTTTATTTGCATGAAATAACTGAGAAATTAAGCAGCTTACCAAGACAGAAAGGTCATCCATAGAAAAGTCTGGATTTGAAGAAAGTTTCAGAGGAAGTGCTTTTCTTCTTGTGGATATGTCGAATATGCTTGAATATTTTTGAAAAGAGAAATAAAAATAAAAATTGAATGACAGAGTATGAGAAGAAATGTATATATATATTAGAGTAGCAGAAAACAAAGTAAATATATACAAGTTTCTGAGTAAACAAAGGCTTAATTTTTCAGCTGCCATACTCAAAATGCCAGGGAGATATACCCTGCTGAGCTTCCAAGAGACAAGAATTTGAAAACCTACAATGCTTTTTGGAGCAGGACAAACCTCAGATATTTCCAGATTTGGTAAAGGACACACTGTATTTTCAATTTTGCTTGAATTCAACTTTGATGGAGAGCATTGACTAATTATCCTTAACCAAATTGAAAGGGTTAGTTAAGATATAACTGTTAAGATACAGCTGTGCAACCTCAATCTCGCTTTGCACTTGTATCATGCATAGAAGGCACATCATGCCATGTATGTCAAAAGTATAACCATGTCTCCTAAAAATATGCATATTATGAGGTCAGATATGGAATGGAAGATCAGTACCAGAATTGTACCGAAGATACAACATCAACATTTTGCAGAAAACAAAGGATATACAAATACCAAACAGAAATAGAAGTATAAACAAGAGCAGATGCCATGTTTTTCCTTGAATGACAGTGGAGAGCCTCCACCCTCTCTTGTCATTTTTCAAGCTGACAGGGAGGACTGACTCCAGCTGGATCAGATGTCATCCAGAATTACCAACCAGAAACCGGAACCGATACAGCTGCACAGACTTCACCAAAGATAAGCAAGCCAATAAGCATATAAAGGAAACATCAGGCAAAGCTGTTGCTCTAGGAGTATCTCATCCAAATGTACATGTCTCTAATTGCTTGGGTTGGGGGGGGAGAAGCTTTCTGCCTATACACTGTAATAGCTACACTGCTAAAATGAAATACAGGTGTAGATGAGAAAAACTTGCAAGTGAGAGCCCCCGACACCAATCATGCACAAATACTTGCTGGAAAGTTTTCATATTTACAACAGCAATTCATCTTAGTCTATGCCTCATCCGTGGGGCAGCATTGCTTTGTCTTGCACTCCTTACTTCTAAATGATTGGGAAAAGGCCTGCTGGAGTATGCTGTGGCTCATATATGTGGAGTTTCTGCCCATAGAACTCAGCGAGTGGTGGGAGGCGACATGAATACCCATGTCTCCTCCCACACTGAAAAAATTGACTCTCCAGACCTTAGATTTGAGAAACACTCCCAAATCCCACAGGATATCCATAGCTTGATGTGCTTCATAGGGATGTAATTTGCTCATTGGAAACTGCTGTGACAAAGGGAAAGAATTGCTTTTGAAAATGTAATTTAAAGATACTTCACAAAAAGCAGCTATGCCTGAGCACCGACGTGGAACCAGCAGTGGTCCCAGGACACTCCTCCTCGGCTCCACAGGGCCAGGGACGGAGGCGAAGAGAATGACATGCTTAAGCACGTACGAGGTATGGATTATAAATGATCCGTGGGATTTGTTTTTCCAGACATGCATTGTTCCATAAAATTGTTCCATAGAATTTTCACTGAGCACAGGAAACTCTAACATCAAGACATTCCATATTTTAGTCCCCTCCAGCTGAGCAGCTCTGACAAGGATTGCAGTTACAATCTAGACCCTGCCGTCACTTACACCCATAGAGAACTATTAAGTTTAATGGGACTGTACAAGTGTAACTGAGGTCAGAATTTGGCCATATTTATTTTCCACATACGTCTACAGTTATAGCCCAGAACTCTGGGAAAACCAGGATTAAAACAGAAATGAAAGCTTTTGCTTTCCTATAAAAATGCTAATTTGGCTAAATGGCTTGGAAGCTGTTGTTCAGCCTCCTTATTTTTACTCTTCATCTTCGAAATGGATAAATGACGGTTCTGCAGGACAGAATCTGGGGGTTATTTAAGCTTTTCTGTAAGGGTGAGAAGTCAACCAGCCTAAGTTTTCTCTCTCTCACACTACAAAAGTTAGTGCCCATCTTTGTTGAATGTCATGAAAACGCAACCACTCTCTAGCCAAATGCAAGGTAAAAGACAACAGCTCTATTCCTTTATAGAAATATAATAAAATCAATGTGATTTATTTTAAATCAATGTAATATATAAAAATACAAATCAATGTATTATCATCTTATAAATCAATATAATATCATCTTATAAATTGATGTGATATAATCTTATAAATCAATATAATATCTTCTTATGCAGTCTGATTTCCTCATTAAAGAAACCAAATAGCTTTGTTTGCTTTGTTTACTTTGTTTGGTGGTACGTTTGTTAAAGCATTTGGAATTTTCTTTTACAACCACAGCAAAATAAAACCAATACTCTTGCACTTTAACATTTCTCTTCTGGGACTAGGCATATTTCATGAGTTTTGTGCATTTAATAACCGCATTAATTTCCTCATTTGTAGCATACACAGAAAGTCACTAACAGAACAATTTTCTTCATAACTATGTTCCTTACCTGAATCAGAACAGAAAAGAAAATCTAGTGCAAAATTTCCCACATCATTAGACAAAAGCAGTTTTGTAAACTTGCCTAAGTCACTTGGACACATGAAAATAGTGGAGGAGACCTCTAGTGGAGGTATTCTCAAAGCCTAAATGAGTTTGAAATAACTCACAGAAATAGTCCCATAAAAAAAATTGCCACTGAATAATATTCATCCACCAGTGTTCAAAAAATGGTCTGGAAATGCGTTAGTTTTGACAAAATACCAATCAAAGGAAGTAGATTTCTGTGGTAACAGTGTGAGTGATGGTACTGCCCAGAGACACCTTCCACAATTTTCACTCTTGTCTTAAATTTATATATTAAAATACATTTAAGGCAGGAAATGAATATGTTTCCACCATGTGGGCCTTTAAAGAAAATCCCAGTTGAAGAACAAAATGCTAATCATGCTGCCTCATATTTAGGGCTCCCATGGAAACTATCCATGGAAAGTGTAACCAAAACTGAGGGACAATGTCAAGTCACCAATGAAAGATGAAAAGCACTAAGCTTCAGGGAACCAAGAAAAAGAGTGACAAAATCATATGGAGATATTGAATGCTTTGTTATCTTAAGTGATAGTGAGACAGTGAAAAGGTTGATGGATGAATAAAGGTGGACCAATATATATTACATGAATTTGACTCTTATTGTTTTAACATTATTTTACACAGGGACTCTTTTATTCTGCTAAGATTTTTAAGCAGATAGACTTCAAGATTGTAAGAAGCCCAAAACAATGAATATTCAAAGTCATGAGCCATATTTTCACTGGTCTGACTTTTTACTTCTGCTGCAGTTGCAATATGTTTTATGACATAATATTTGTATGATGTTGCAAATACTGAGAACAACCTATTTACCCAAGCAAGCTAGCTTGCTGAATGTTTGGGTTTTTCTACTTTTATTTACATGATGATTTTAAAATTGGTTGTATGATCTATTTGCCACTGAGAGTCAGCAATAGTGAAAGCAACAAACGATAGCCTCAGCTAGCAGTGAAGTTATGACCTTAGGAAAAAATGGTGCTAAATTCTAAGTATTCCCCTATCTCTTCTACTTTACAACTAGATCCCTTCCACTTACAGGTAATGATCACAAGATCTTGCAAGTATAGCAATTCCCCATTTTGCTTATTCATTCTTTATAATATCTAAAAAAGATGGTATCCTAGATTTATATGTGAAAAGTTGCTTATGAAATTGTCTGTAAATCCTTAAACTGAATCTAGCAGACTCAGTCTAATTGACACTACCAGACCATTGGTATCTTGCTGAGAAGCCTAGGCATTTTCTGCTCAAACAAAAACTATATTAGAGCCTCTCTTCATTTCTGTTACCTACTCATATACCCTTTTTTGTGGCTGCCACCATCTTTTTGAGATAGACTGAACACCTCTGACACTATCCTCCTGAATCCTCTTCTGGTCTTAAAGAACAAGTACTGCCAGACTGAAGCAAATGGCTTGGCAGCACAACCTACTAATGACAGTAGCTTAATGATCAAATTTAGCTTTATATGGGAACCTTGTAATTTATACTTCTGAACCTATGAAAAAAAATGCATACTTCAGAAAGGAAAGAGCAGGCAAAAAAAGACAAAAATCTGAAAGTATTTGAAATTTTATTTAATGTTAATTATGGCAATGTGACTCAACAGCACATTAATTTTCAGTCTAATAAGAATGCATGTATGCAGGGTTTGTTAATTACTAGGTTCTAATAAAACTTTTCCCTAATCTTTGCTCCTTGTTGGCTGTCTAAGTGAAGAGCTCTGCTGTAAAAGCAGCTGGGATGTCCTTTGACCTCTGAGGATGTCAAAATGAAAGCTGTATCTCTGAAAGGTTAACTAGTCTGTGAACGTACAGGCCCCTTTCATTTTTTTAAATACACTTTACATAGACCAAGATTAAACCTCCTTTGGGTCCATTAATCAATCATAACTCATTACTAATTAAGGGTTAGGCATAGCAACAAGAGTTCTGACAGCTGATATGCTAACGGTAATTAAGTTGTTCTAATTATTTTTTAACATTAACTGCATTCTCATATGACATACCTTGAATGCCTTCTAACAGGGCTTCTGGTACTAAAGAGTTTACTTTTTGTTAAGGATAGAGGGAAAAATTAGAGTCTACTTTGAGTTTAATAAAATTATATTTTAGTTACTTTTTTCTTCAGTTTTAATATATTCTGTTTTGAAATCTCTCTGTAACTGGAGGATTATTCTGAGGAAAGTTGGTTATAAAAGAAAGGAACTCAGTGCTACAAAATGTTATTTTTGCATATCTGCAATAGCAAATTATCTAATAGTAGAATATCCTACCATTAGGAAGGTGAGGAGGGAAGCCTCTAAAAGTTAAGGGCTGGTATTTTACTTTCTAAATGGGGATACTTATAGTAGCTTGGTTGGGGTTAGTAATTATATAAGAGGTTGCATTCATGTTATGAAAACTTCCATCTAAATTCTGTACTTTTTATGAGCTTGGGGAGTTTGATTGCTCCCATTATATAACACAGGAGGCCAATGACAATTATTTTCCATACCTCACAACTCTCGAAGTTGTTCTGCTTCAGAGTTTTGGCTAGAGTTATCTCTTATTAGTGTAGGATTAAAATCAGAAATTGTAACACACTTGAAGGTTAGTTGTAGAGTGAAAGTCTGTAACAGACAGATGGAACAGGTGAAATTATAATCTTTCCTATTTCCTGTCCCCTACAATTTATGGAGAGGAGAGGAGAGGAGAGGAGAGGAGAGGAGAGGAGAGGCCCCATGCTTTTTGATTGTAGCCATGTCATTTTATATTCTCTATTTTTTACAAACTGATAGGTCTAGATAATAATAAGCTTGTTTTAAATATATTCTGAATTTTTCTTTTTGTTCAAAGCTCAGCATTTTTAATAGAACCACCTGTGTGAACTCTCTTATTAAGTTTAGTTTTCTTTTTCATGTTTTTAGAAGAATTAGAGGGGGAAAGGACTTTGGATAGTTGAATAGGTCAAAAGCTACCCACAACATATGAAAAGGCAAAAACAAGGATAGAAGAAAAGCATAATTGCTGGATGCTCTGGGACAATTATTAATTTGTTTCTTGTATTAATCATCAGAGTGGCAGATTGCCAGTTTCTGGCTGTTTACAGTTCTGTGTGTGAGGTTATGAACATGTATGTAAATATTTTTGTAAGTACTGGCTTTTGAAATGGTTAAGTATTCATCTTCTCTTTTGAAAAAAATACCATACTGACACAATGGCAGATTTTG
This sequence comes from Tringa tobata, assembly GCA_033628505.1. NCBI lineage: Eukaryota > Metazoa > Chordata > Aves > Charadriiformes > Scolopacidae > Tringa > Tringa tobata. The sequence continues at coordinate 2,107,756 of JAHREE010000358.1, read as the reverse complement.
CACTCACTCCATCTAAAACCACTGAGCCTAGAGCAAATCTAAGCAATTAGTAATGTATTTGCAGCACATTCCCATATTTAGCTTCATCTCTCTTCTCAATACAGTGTCATAAATTGTAAGTAAGAGAAATGGCTCAGCATACAATAACTTGCCAGGGAATGAATTTGAAACAGTCAACGATTCATCATCTACCTCTTCAATTCTTTTTCTTAAATGCTTTTAATGTGACTGTAACTTTCTTTAAATTGCTGGTAGCTATAGGCTTTTCTCCCTGGTCCTTCCCCAGATAGGTTTCTGCTGGGGTTGATTTTTGTGTCTCCTTACCTATTTTATCTTGATTGCCTCATCCTCAGTTAAGACAGTTTCAGTCGTTTCCCTAGGTTTGGGTTTTTTGCAGAAAAAACTGTTACTGTTTCAAATGGTAAAACTTTTTAATCAACTATTTGATCACTGAACCTGCCTGTCCTGCTCATTTCCATTTCTTTAGATCCAGTGGAAACAAACTATTTCATCGTGTTTAAGTCTGCATATTGTTCCAGTTAAGCACAGTACTTAAACATGTATCTAACTTCAGAGACTCAAGCACTTTGCCCTAAACTGCTTTCATGACTAAGCTCAGGCGCAGGTCTGAGCCCCTTGCTGAATCAAGATTTAACTGCAATACATGCAAGGCAAATAATGCCATAAATCATCAGAGCCCCACTGAGGATTCAGACCAATGGGCTTTGTTGATAACCTTGATTTTTGCAACTAACAGCAATACAGGATTGCTCCTCTGTGTCTCCATTTTGTAACTAATGTTACGCATGTAATTCTCTTTCAGAGCAGTTCATCTTCCTTTACTCTTGCAACCCAAGAGTTAGCTTGATCTAAGATAATTTTCTGGGTTGCTTCTACAGTCAATAAAAAGCAATGAGTGTCTTAGAGTGAAAGCCTGGATGACTAGCCTGGATTAAGTTGTAATAAAGTTAGGTAACAAGAATCCTACTCCTTGCACTAATTAACTGTCCATCCCAAAGTATTAATTTCTGAGTATTATTCAAATGGATCATAATGTAGAGCAAATTTTCCTAAGGATTAATAAAGTGTGCAACATTTAATCAACTTATTTCTGTAATTTTGTAATCAAACGTGCTCTGAATGATTTCTTTTTAAATATGAAATCTGCAATAAGGACACCAAGGATCAGGACAATTTACAGGTGCCACAATTTGCAGCATGTATATGGCAAAAATGAATTTACATTAGACACTGGTGTGTACAGAGGAGGATTTAAAAAATATCAGAAACTCTGAGCAACAACTTCCGAGTTTCAAAAGAAATGTACTCCTGTCCCTGCTGGCTTGTCAGTTAAATCTAACACCTCTCTTTCTGGATAAGCTGTTGGCTCAGGATGTGTGGAAAAGGGAAAAGGAACCAAGGGGAGGGGCAGCTGCTTCCTCTGCTGGAGATATCTTTTGCCTTGGAGACCAAATATTGTGAAATTCTTACCGGTCAGTTTATATCAAAAAGATAGTGTAGTAACAGAGGAATTGCCAGACCAGATCAGATCAGCAATGTGTTTGGCCCAGTAGCCTCTTCCTAGGTCTGGCCAATGCCAGATGTTTCACAAGAAAGTGTTAAAGTCCGTATGATGGACAACTATACATATACAGACCTTAATGAGATATTATTGGCATGAGCTCAAGAAACTAAGCAGATACTTCTTGTGTTAAATACTTTTATGTGCTAGATTTTCAATATTTTTTGATTTTATAATACCAAGCATAATAGTAAAAAAAGAACTCGATTTACTTTCTCTTATATCCTTACTTACCAAATGCTAACAGTGAAAAAAAAAAAAAAACCACCAAAAAAACTTGTGTGTAAATTTGTGTAAATGTTACCATTAAATTAATTTTGGTTGAATATGCATTTGATTGCTTGCCTTAATGTTTTTTTGTCTGCAGAAGACACAAGTTTTGAAACACAATCATAATATGGACTCTATGTTTATAAATGAAATACATTGTACATTATGATGGAGTAGAGGGGTCTGTCTTAAAAAGTGGTTAATTGAAGTCTCTCTATTCTGACAAAGGACACTTTGCTTAAGCAAGTTAACTTTAAAAACAAACAAACAAACAAACAAACAAACCAGGAAAAAACCCCTCCAAATATTTAATCAAAAAATCCCTAACCAGAGCTAGTCACAACAAATCACGTTTTCCCTGACTAAGATAATTTGTGTAGATTGTAAAGAAATCTATATTTGCAGCAGTTTTGGGGCACTGTTAATAATTTTTCCTGTTTCTGATTTGCATCTGTGTGATTTTATTAACTGATAATCGCTCTTGATGTGGAATGCAGAAGGAGATGAATGGCTCATGAATCAATAAGTGACGAGATTTTGGAGTTGCTTATTGATCTTTATTTCCAATTTACTCTGCATTGAATTTAATTATAGCCATTACATTCCATTTGTTTGAAAAAAAATTACATGCAAGCTTTGCATGAAGTTTGTTTAGTGCAGTAATACTTCAGTTGTTTTAAAATAAGTTATGACTTTTGAGCTGGAAAAACCACTGAAATTCCTGCATTGGGAAAATATCCATGTGTGTCACCCCTTAATTATTATGTGGAAGCACTTGATCAGCTTCACAAACATTTATTAAGAAGCTAGTCTATGTAAAAGTTGTCATCACTGCGGTAGTAATTCTCGGTGAACTTTTTCATTTCAATGGTCTGCAGGAAAGTATATTTTAAGTCAAACAGAACTATGCAAATTAAGAAATATTTGTATGACCTGGTATGGAACTTTGTTTCTACATTTTAAAAGTGAAACATTCTTATCTTAAGACTAAATTTGCCTGAATTTAAATTCATAAGATAAAAAAAGTCATACACTGAAACTTTTGATTTTGAGTTTCAAAACATGTTTAATTTAATCTAAACCTCCATTTTCTTCAAGTTGGTAAGAAAATGGAAATATTTTCATTCCATTGTGATCATATAGTTTTTGATATCAAACTGAAAGAACACTTTTGCACAGTGATATATAGATTTATTTATACAGATCCAATGTTTTTAAAGGAAACTGATAATTTTACTGTCATGTGAAGGATTGTCTTACCATTATAGCTAGTTTTCTGCTAAACTTAAATTTGGTGTTATCACTATATTGCAGTAAATTGCATGTTAGAAACACTGGCCCACTACACAGATTTAGTAGTTTCTATTAGTGATTTAATACAGGAATTGGTTTCACATAATATAACCCAGATATATTTTCTATTGTAGGATGTCCTTCATGGAGGGACCTATGATAAAGGAAAACTCAAAATTATGGACACTTTATTATTATTTAAAATTATGCACACTTTAAAATATATTCATATTTTGTAGGTTAATCTGCTTTCTTGTTGTGAATCCGAGTTTTTTAATTCTTTTATACACTATCTACAACAGCAACTTCATGTGACTTTCTTTCAGAACATCCTAGCCCCAGCTTATTTAGTGCTCATTTGTGCATGAGAGCCCTCAATTAGGAAATGCAGAATCAAACTTTTAGCCCTATCATGGGAATGGAAAAGCTTAAAAAGGAATCTGTTTTTAACACCTATTCAGTGTGAATTAAGATCAGTTGCCGCACTTTCATGAATTTAATTTGGTTGTGAAGGAGCTCTATGAGCTGATACCCATGACCAACACCCATTTAACTTTCTATGTCTACACAACTATATTACACATTAAAAAAGTGACAGTTATTTTGTATTGACAAGGAAATAGTATAGTAGAAATATTTAATTGTGGGGTTTTTTTAATTAGAAGTTGCTTTTTGGCAGAATACAAGATTATTCAGGGGGATATAGAAATGGAGTATCTTACAGAGTTTGCTGAAAACATTTTATTTCTACTAAAAAAAAATCATCCTCCCCAAGTTGTGTGGGAAAGACCTTGAAGATGCGCACAATGAAATTCCACAAAATACTACTTTTTCTTCAAAATGTTTCTCATGGAAATTTTGGTTTCTGAGCAACCCTGGCTATATATTTTACTCTAATTAGAGCAAGTAAAAAAAAGTAAATTATTTTTTGCATAAAGTGTGTGAACATACATAGAGATTTTAGTTTGTTTGTAAAATTTCACACAGCTTTATAAGTTTCGAAGGAGATCCATATGCAAATTACTTATTGCAATTTGCTTAAAGTAAAATAACGTAGATGATTCAAATGGTTGTCTGGCAAATTTTACTTGTAGATGAATTGCTTAATTAAAACTTGTTTAAAAATTGTTGAGCATATATTATATGGTGTAGTGACATGTTCTTCTCTAGATTAAGTTTGTTTTGGCACCTTTTCTATTGGTGCCTAAAACTGTAATAGCATTTTAACCTCGTTTCCTAAGAAAAGGAGTTAATAGAAGACATTTCTTCACATAATATGAGGTAAAGAATGATGCAAAAAAAAAATTAGTTTATTTGTTATGCCCTCATCCTCTCCACTGCAGCTGTTACTCTTGACTAGTTCATAAGACTCACCTACTCTCCCTCAGGCTCTCAACTTCTTATACATTAAATTATTTTGTAATTGTTTTATCACTTTCAGTCTCTTCTCTACAAAGTCCTTCCTACCTTTCATGCTTTTCTGTTACACTTTACTACTGTTTACCCTCCTTTATGGCCCTTCCTAGTCTGGATTTCTAAATTGATTTAACCAAGTTTCAATCCTGAGCCTAGTTTTTCCAGGATTTCTGAAAGGCTTTTAAATCTTTTCAGCTTTTCCTATGCTTTCTATTGCAAGAAATTGGATATACATCTTCCCTAAATCTAGACTTTACTGCTTATGCAATTCCCACACTAAGTCTCAAGAATATAGTTAAATGCTAGTTTGAATTTTGTCTGTTACAACTATTTTCCTCCCTTTTTGCCTCCCTGTATTCAGGACTAGAATTACACTCGGTGACATAGTTTACCTTATTCTTTTTTGCACCCAAATTCAAGCAAACTCTTGATTTCAGCTGTAATTGCTGTCTCTCTCCTAGAAAACCTCCGATCCAACGCCCTCTTTCCTAAAATATGATTTTCAGAACTAGACGTCAGACTACAGCTTCATAAAATAATGCCACCTTTTATCTTCCATACAACACTGACCGTTAATGTGTTCAAGAACAAGATCTGGCTTCTTTTTCAACTGTTTCATATTCCTGAATCATACACATTTGATGTTTCAATAGCACGATCATGCTCTTTTCTGAAGTAGTACTGCCATGCCATATTTCCCTGTTGGGTATTTCCACATGTTTCTATTTCCTACATGCAGCATTTTATCTTTACAGCTTTTTGATTTGGAAAAATGTGTCTAGATTGTAAAGATAGTTTTAAAGTCAGACTCAGTTCTCTAAAAGGAACATTGCATTTCTTCCCCCTCTGCAGTTTGGTGTCATGTAAAAATATCATTCAGACTAAGAAAAAAAACATGCCAAAAAAGGGTAAGTCACTTGTAGAATCCCAAGAGAAATGTTCTGGCATTTTGACAGAGACCCACACCTGTCCATTTAATAAACAGAGTTTTTCAACTACCCATTAACACACGTTATTCCATGTAGTTAATATTTACTCCATTTGTGGGACTGTCATGCAGGTTATGTCAAAAGCCTTCCTAAGTACAGATACGTCACATCGGTCTTCTCATCTTTCCAAAAGCACAGTTACTTTGCCAAAACAAATGTGACTGCTTGGGCAATGTTCATCTTCAAAAATTCATAGTAACTATTTTTATCACTTTATTACATTGCACATGTTTCAAAATAGCTTTTACTTACTGTTCTAGCATTTCTCTTTGCTTTTGAGTTTGCATTGAACGAAGATGGGCTCTTTCTTTTCCACTTTCAGTTTTCTGACGTCTTCCCCATTGGCAACTAGTTTGCAAAGATAATTGCTGTTAATGCAGGTAAATCCATAAAAATCTAGAGGGTGGCATTAATCGTGCAGCAATATGGATAGTAGAACTGCATAATGTCACCTAGTATTCATAGCTCATACTTGGATTCTGCAAATATCACACAGATATTTAACATTTTTATTGGTTTGGTGACTAAATTTAATATAAAAAATACATAAATTTTCTACAGAAAGATGGACAGATGCCTTTAAGCAGTAAAGCTGGTTTGCTCACATTCCACTTTTGCAGTACTGCATTGCTAATCAACAATTCAGTTAGAATATGTTTATATTATTTACATAACAAGAAAACCACCTTTAAGCAAGCTGCACCTGCATTGCTTTTATAAATTCTTACTCAGGAAAATATTCTTCTTTAAGAAATCACATAACCATATAATCAGCTTCAAGTATATGTTGAATTCCTTTAAAAGACCAGTCGGTACTTAAAAGAGTGGGGCCTAATAATGTGAATAGCTAATCGGTACTTTTCCAAAGTGCTTCTCTGAAAGTGGAACGTTTTGAGCTTAATTTTTCAGAAAGGAAAGATGGTCTGAAATTTGTCCCCGGAATAGTCCCACCAATTGACTGGAGGTTTAGAACCAACTTGAATTCTACAAGGAATAGCACATGGTATTGTGATGTTTCTACAAGGATATAAAGCCACATTAAAACATTAAGTAACTTTGCAAAAAAATGTAATAATTGCTTATTATGGAGAGAAATAGTATATCAAATTGCTAAACTCTGACTTTGTAACATCTTGAAATATCTTGGTAATTGCAAACTTGCATAATAAGACCTCAGTCTCACAAATATTTTTATGAAGCTTTAAATCCTCAGGTGTACCATGGATGCACAGCCTGTAAGCATGGTTATAAGTCCCATGAAGATTCTTCCCCTGAGATTTGCCCTTTTACATCTGCATCACTCATTCAATGACTGAGTTCTGAATCATAAATGAGAAAATTGTATGTTCAGCCAAGTTGTTGTTGCTGTTATTACTATTATTATTATTAGCATATGTGTGTGTAGGGAATTTACTGGGTCTCCATCTTAAACCCTTTATATCTGCCAGGTACCGCTCCTTCATTCATGTCTTCAGGTTTTAGTTGAGGAATTTTCTTGCTGTCAATTCACGTATAATTTAGGAAGTTGTTATATTCAAACTAAATATTCATGCTTAAAAATGGAACACAAAATCTTCTGTGTTTCACTGAGGTATGAAAACAAGCCTCCCTTGAAAAAAAGATGTAAAAGCTATGACAGTATAGGAGGCAGAAGCAGGTATACACCTGAGGAAAAAAGCAAAGGCATCATTTGAGACTGAAGAGATGATATGGAGGGGGTGGAAATCCCAACAACAAACGGCACATTAAAGCAAAAATGGAAGCCAAGTAGTCTGGGAAGAACCTGGTACTAAAACTCAGAAAACCTGTGGTCTATTCCTTGCAATACTAGTAATCTGCTGTGGGATTATAGACATAGTTCATAACGTTTCTGCATCTGATTTACACAGCCTGTATTTAGCCATCTTCTCTACTAAGACCTGATGGGCTTGATTTAGTGTCCGTGCTTTTGAAAAGCATACAATGTGACCTTGAACTTGGCTGAATCCACCAGCTGCAAATGTAATACAAACAAATAATAATTAGAAAATAGTGTAATTTTCTGTATGTTTCTAGTATTGTATTTTTACTTTTCTTCTCATACCAGGTTTATAAAATATTACTTTTATCATTTCAGATGCAAAAATTGCACTTAGCATTTTCAAAATAATCAGATTCAACAAAATGGACTCCTCTAGACTAGGCAATTAGAGCCCTTTTATTAACAGTAAGTTTTATTCCCTCCTTTGTTATACCCATCAGTCCTAGAAACAGAACACCAATTGAACAAGTGGAGATGAAACTATTAGGACTCTCCATTATGCAATATTCAAATACTTGTAAATTCAATGGGAGCTACAGTAAGGGATTTAATAGCAAAGGAGGACCAAACGAGGTTTTAATCCTTCTTTCACTTTCCCATTAACATTTCCTGGTGTGAGATGTCTGTCGCATAAGGAAGGAAAAGCTGTATGATTTGGAGACCCATATGACTGCACTCAGCACTGGATTTATGTGAATCCCTTTCTGAGAGTGTCAACAGACTTCTTTCAGAATTAATGGTGTCTGTGATTCTCAAGCTTTCAAAAGAAATCCAGGAAAGACAGCCTTTATCTGAGGAAATTAAATTATTCTCAGCTGTGGAGTCTGGGGATTCTTGTAGTGCTTTATGTCCGTATAGAAGAGTGTAGTAAGATTTAATTAAATAAAAACAATGACAATCTTGCTTATGAAATTTTACAGGAAGCCCTGTAGAATTGTGCTTCTACTGTGGATTCTTTAGGTTGTTTCCAAGAAGGTCATCCTTTCCTATTAAATTAAATGGGAACAATTTTTAAAACTTACTTGAAATTTGCTTGTTTTTATTGGGAAAGCAGCAAGGGGGCTAAAATTTTCCAGAATTGCCTTATACAAAATAATTTGTACTGACCAGTGGGAGCAAAGTCCAGCTGTCACTGGGTAAATCTGAAGGTCATATCTGAATATTAAAAGTTTCAAAAATTATCTTTCCAGGTTTGACTCCAAATCTATCAGAGGGTTCTACTAGACTAACACTCTTGATTTTTTGTTCTAAGAGACTTGATATTCACTTAATTGCAAGCACCTAAACTGCCTTATTCTTCTCCCTTTGTCATTCCAAAAATCAATTGGCAGGGAGTCTATGTGTGTCCTAGGGATCCGAAATCAAAATGTGCCATCAGGCTTGGAACTACTAAAGATACCAGAGAAATATTTAGCCTGTCAGCTTTGTTTCTTTACTGTCTTTGTGAAATATAGTGTGCTATTATGGCAAGGACAGACCCATCCTTTGCTGGAGTTTTCCTCAGATTTGAGTAAAAGGTTCCTTCATTGCTCCTGTGAGCAGTTTATTTGCCTTTATTTCTTCCAGACAGTGCTGCTTGTATATTGCCTTCCATCAAGGCAACAACGCTCCATACAGGCAATGCACAGTTAAACTGGGGGATTAGGACTCCAGGAAGTTTTCTGTGGAGCAAGTAATGGAGGTGTGAGAGCAGCAGTGAGATGTGCCCATGACTGCCATGACTGTATTGCATGAATAGTTAGCAGAAAAAGACTGAAATACAGCGATTGTGGAGAAAATGCTTTAAAAAAATTATCTTGGGGATGGAGAGGGACTCTTTATCAGGGGGTGTAGTGATAGGACGAGGGGTAATGTTTTTAAATTAAAAGAGGGTAGATTTAGATTAGATATTAGGAAAAATTCTTTATTGTGAGGGTGGTGAGACACTGGAACAGGTTGCCCAGAGAAGTTGTGGATGCCCCATCCCTGGAAGTGTTCAAGACCAGGCTGGATGGAGCTTTGAGCAACGTGGTTTAGTGGGAGGTGTCCCTGCCCATGGCAGGGGCATTGGAACTCGGAGATATTTAAGGTCCCTTCCAACTCTAACCATTCTGTGATTCTGTGATTTTTATTAGTATATCCTATTGCTCACAGTCTGCGTCTAAACCCCTTAGATCAGGAGGCATCAACCAGCTCCCACAAGCAGGACCCTTAGGCAGCTGGACCACACTCTGAGCTGGGAGCAGACCCTGGCATCCACCGTCTGGCTGCCCTCTTTTCCTGTTTTTCAGTCCCAATCTGAATCCCTGGAGGATCATGGCTCTGCACCGTGATAAACACCTGACTGCCTGCAGCCACAAATACCCCACGGCTGGGGCAGAACACATGCATGGCACACACATGGGCAGCAGCAGAGGCAGCTGGTGGTAGCCTGCAGGGTCTGCAGCAGGAGCACATCAAACTTGGGAAGCCCTGCAGCATGCATGCGAGGTGGTCTGTGGTTCCTTAGCTGGTGGGGGCTTCCTTGTGGGTTCGGATGATGAAAAAGCTGAAAGAAATACAGAAATGTTCCGTGGGAAGTACTAGAGTGAGACAAAAAATGTAACTTGAAAAATGTCCAGTGTTAGAGATGTTTCTATTTTTCATGAAAAATGCTAGGCCCTCCATTTTATAAAAATATTATTACCCATTGTGTCAACATGGTTATCAGTTTCAACCTGTGTTATGGAAGAAAAACTTACACACAGGAAAACGCAAAGAAATGTTTTGGTTTGCCTGCTATCTCAGAAAACACTCTTTGGATTAAACCAACAGTAGATATTTGTGGTTGTTTTCTTCCTCCCTCCATCTCCTCCCCCCCAGGCCTTGATCCTTCCCTCTCTGTCATCTCAAAAAGGAATCATATGAGTATATAATTCAGCACAAAACAGTGCAGGTAGCTTTAAATCATTTATTTCATTTTATGAATCAGTTACAATTCAGTTCACATATTAACCAGGAGAAAAGGAATAGGTCTCCCTCTTTTACCCAGTCCCTTTGTGATTTGAGTCTCTCTGGGAACATTGAAAATACAGGTTCAATACCAACCGTTGCGCACGTGGTGACGGTACTGTCTTGATTGAAATGGTAGTAAAACTCTCAGCAAACCACTGCTCTGAATGAGGCAAAAGTAACTTTTATTGTCTGAATCTCAAATCATTCTCTTTACCTTGAAGTATTTTAACACTGGCATCTGCTGCTGACAGCATTTTAATGTCCTTCGCCAATCACTGGGATGAATAAGAGAGTTAGGAATGGCTCTCCATCCCACACAGGAATGGTACTAACTAGAGCAATGGAAGTGTCTGTCACAATTGTCAGGAACCTGGTGACTGGGCATGTTTATAGGAAGCTGGAAGTGACACCCTGACTGTTTTAGACGGGAGGGCACCGCAGGACGGTTGCTTCTGCTGCAACTGAGTATGCATGTGGGCAGCTTCAGCGTGGAGCCAGGGCTGGTGCTGAGAGCATCCACTCTCATGCATGCCCTCAGAGCACTTTGTGCCTCCCTGTGGCAGCCTGCTGCCCAAAACCAGTGCATGGGAACCGCACTGCATGGGGACAGGCGTGCTTTTACGTAAGAATATATTCACCTGTTTTCACTGTTAGCTGTGCCGAGGAAGTAGACCGCAAGGATCTCAGAAAATATTCTTGGTAAAATCATTAAGTAAGAATAACAGGTTGTTAAAGCTGCCCTAGTAATAGCTTTATTTAGTGAAAAGGGGAGGGAGGAGAGGGAGGAGATCAGTGTTTTTCCCACATTTCCAGAAATTATTTTAGGTTTGCTGGTGATGGCACCCTGTGGCACCCATCATCCAGCTGGATGGTGGCATTGCAGGGGGAGATGCAGAAGGTCCACAGGCCCTTGCCAGCCTCATCACCCACCCTGGCAAACCTTCTGGGCCAAATACTGCATCATCCCTGCCACGGAGTCACCAAAACCCCTTACCTTTGTACAACCCCTGGCACTCAACACAGGACTTGGAAACAGTCAGGAGTCTCCACCATAATACACGATGTGAAAAAACTGGTCCAACTTGATTTTTGTCAGTTTTCAGGACAACAAAGTTATCTTTTTCCCACAGCCCTCAGCACATGAGCCTGCAGGGCCCATGCTGGATATGCTGTGCTGTGAGCTCTGCTCTTCTTCAGGATGTGCTGTGCCACATCCCTTTCTTTTCTGACCTCTCCCCTATTGTGATCAGCTCAAGCTTCATATTACACCATTTGTCTGGACTGTCACTTTTGATAACCTGGCAAATCCTACATCCATTTGCTTTTAATTACCCTGCCATTTAATTTGTTTTAAACATCTGTGTCCAGTTTCTATCTGGGGTCATTTTAATTGTTTGTGGCTAATAGAATTTGAAAGGAATATGATTTTCTTATATTTCATTCTCAGATAATCCATTGTGGTTTGCTACAGTCATCTGCTGCTGTTGATTTGCTGCCATACAGATGATTTCATTACTTAGAGATCATTGTTATTACCATAAAATCCCCATTTATTAACTGCCATATCAATTATTCATCCTGGTGCTTATTGATCTGAAATCTCCTGAGCAGCCGATCTCCTGGGGCACATTTCATTCTGAGTACAAATCTAGAGAGTTCACTCAAGTCATGTAAAAGATGAACCTGGCTCCTCTGGCATACTGATCTCCTGCCGGTACTTTTATTGAGATGCCTACTGATTGTGCAATCACCTGACAGATTTGGTACTGTACCTGTCTACAGCTCCTGTGATTCATGATTCTGCTGATAATGATTGGCCATTTTTCACTGTTATTTTTACTTTCTTCCTCCTCCCCTATGATTCCCATACTTTTTTATTAAAACTTTTTTTTTTTTGGTCCTCAACTTCCATCTGGCTCTTCAACTTTTTATTTGATTTTCCTTTCTCTCCTTTAAGTTTCTTCTGGTTGGATACCTGCCCTCCTGTACACTTCTGAGTTGTGGTATCACCTTTTCTGTTTTTCTGTTATGCCACCTGCAAGTCCCTAAGGCATCTCTTTCTTTTCCTCACATCAGGCATTGGTATCTAATTTTCCCATTCTTTGCTTCTACTTTGTGTTTCCTAGTCACAATTTGCATTTTGCACTCACTGCCAAGAGTCCTCTCTCTTCTTCCTTCCTGACCCTTTAGGAACCTTATTCATATTCACTCCATCACTTCCAGATTATCTCTTTTTAAAAAAACAGACCAAGCTTACATACAGTATTAATATATATAGATTCTTTGTGAAAGTCTTGGCAGGTCTGATATATCTCCTCTGTTGGGAAGTAATAACCTTCTTCCCTCATATAAAACCTTTAGATGATATTTGAAGAAACACTGTAATAAGGTGGGAAGTATCATAGAATGGTTGGAATAAGAAGGGATTTTAAATATCATGTAGTTCCAACCCCCTTGCCATGGGTAGGGATGCCTTCTGCTATCCAATTTACAGATGTGGTCTGTCAGGCAAATTTGGATTTTACTAATGCATATACTGTTTCAAATCACTGTGATTTTCTCAAAAATTATATAATTTATCTTATGAAGCACACATAAATATAAATAATTTCACAGTTTGCCAAGAATGCTAGTACTATCAAAATAAAAAGGCAACAATTAAATTAATATTGACATAAGACTGAACTTGAGATAAAATACAAGTCCTTGGGATCTGCATTAATGTCTCTGGTGACCTCTGATTAATAAGTTAATATTTGTGCTTTTCAGGAATTGATGTTCATGTTTGGCAAAGACTCAAGCGGTGAAACCTTCACCTGGCTCCTGATCTGAAACATCAGCACCATCGGCTGCTCTGGGCCAGGAGTTCACTTTGCTCCTCTTGGAGCTGAATCGGGTCCTGAGTTGCATCATATTCACTGGAAAATGGCCTTGGCCTGTACATGGGTTTCTTTCTTGGTCTGGACTTTGTGTTATGTTTTTTTTCTTGTTCAAAAGTTGGCAATAATTCAGAAGAACAGCAACAGAGGTTGCCCTGGCATTGAAGCAGCCTCATATTTTCATGTGTAAAATTTCCTAGAAAATAATAGCTCAACATGTGACCAGAATAATTGACTCTTGACTAACAGACTCCCATTTAAAGTAGAAAAAAAAAAAGGTGACAAAATAACACAAATGAAGTGACCAAAATATCTGACATCTCTTACACAAATACTTAGAGAATCCAGGGATTTTTTCTTTTCAGTTAATTGTATGAAAACACTAACAATTTTATTTTGAGGAAATATACTGTTATAATTGTTGATTTTAAAATTCTTTTGCTTTTCTTTCTCTCTCTTTTTTTTTTTTTTTTTAACAGAAAGTCCTCATTTCAGCTGGCCTTGCTGGGTTCATGCTACTGAACCAAAATAGTGGCAATAAATGTTGTGAATATATTCTTAAGAAGTAACTAATAGAGATTTTCTATTTGCACTAAACTTTGATCTGCTGGGAATACGTTGGAGGGGCTGAAGCTGACCACAGGTGCCCTGAAGAGCACTGTCCTGATGCTTCCCGTGCCATGAGCTCTCTGCACGTGGAGGAGAGGGGCACGGAGGAGACTCCTATTAACATTAATGACTACTCTAGCACTGGGAGGGGAGAGTGGTTGAACACCATTTCACTGCCTTTCATTAATGCTGCTTGATTTATTACTGCCTTCTTTGTCCTGGAAAAGCAGTTTAAAGTCTTTGGGCAGCACTGCCCTTACATATATCTCACCGGTTAGCGAGTAAACATAAGAAAGCGCCAGGGCAAAAGGTGAGGGAAATATTAGCTCCAATGACAGATACACAGCCCATCCGATTTAGGGCTTTTTAAACCCAAGTGTATTCAGATGAGGTGGAGGGTCAGCGCTAGCGCCGACAGCCCTGCCCCAATGAGCCAGCGCCCCTGCCACAGGTGCCAGCAGGGCTGCACCCAAGGGCTGGCTGCTCCCCACACGCAGCCTTTGTTTTTACAAGGCTGCTTAGAAATGGTTTGACCTATGTTTTATGAGAACAAACTTGACCTGGAGATTGCTGGGGAGTTAATGGGGGTTAAGCAGCTTCACGTCAATATGTCTCTTCTCCCTGAATAGCACTTTAAACTTCACCCCACATGTATTTGCTTACCAGGAGTTGTTATTCAACTGCACTGACTGGCCACGGGAGCTCAAGCATCGTCTGTGATTGACTGAGGACATCTAATTATGCTGACAGCGTGACACTATGAGGCTGTGGATGATAGGAGAAAAGTCTGAGGGGAGAATGGTGTGGTGATGCAGGGTTAGATAACTACTAAAATCACTGAACCTTCTGGGCTGAGGGATTCAGACATCACCAGAGACATCACTGCCACAGAAATTAGATTCTTATAATTTATTACTCCATGACAGTGGCTCTGCTCCATGCAGTCCAAGATGAGGCAAGATAAGACAGAGGCTGCAGCTGTGACTGCTGCCAAGTGACCACAGAAATGGCTGGTAGCATAGGTTGGTCCTGGGATCTGGAGCTCAGTGTCCATATTGCTGCCAGAAAGTCCTCTTGTTGCAGGAAAAAATAGGGCTCTTCTGATGAAGGTGGCTGTGCTGAGTACAGAGTGCTGGGGCAGGTAAAAGAGATTTGAAAATTTAGAGTTACCGAAGACTTTCCACAGGGACAGCAGACAGTTCACTCAGACCAGCATCCAGGCCACTCTGGCAGAAAGGAGACATGGAGCCTGCTTTGTGGTCTACGCCATCCAGCAGCCAGACCCAAGCCTAGAAGGTTTGAGCCCACGTGTTTTCTTAACGATTAACCTCAGCTGAAAGAGATGTCACCTGATCACATGGTTTGACAGACCACCGCAGTCAGCCCAAGAGAAGCCATTGACCTTGGTACAGGAGAGCTGCCCTGCCAGGCGGGAATTAGTCCAAATGAAAAGAACGACAAAATTTCAAGTGACTAGTTTCATGCTGAGGGAAGAACAGCTGGAGGATTTTTTTTTCACTAACTGTTTTTCATTATTTTTTTAATCGGTTCATAGAAGCATTGAGTAGGTTGGTATTACACCATAGTTGGAGCCACATTTATTCTGTTGCCTGTGAAAGAAGAAGAATGCATTTATATCTCTTTGAATTAACTGTGATTCTTGTAAATGCAATTAATGAATGAAAAACAGTAGAATTGCAGCTTTTCAAAATACAAATCATGATGCAGGTGAAGCATATGTGTATCCATAGGAAGAAATTTACACTTTGGTGACCATAAACATCTTCAGTATAGGGTTTGGGTTTTTTTTTTACAAAAATTGTATTTGCCTGCTATTGTTTACTCCCTACTGTTTTCTATTAAAAGAATACATCATTTATATTGGTCAGGATATATGAATTTTATATCACAGTACTCGGACTTTTTATTTTATTTTTTAGTTAGCAATGCAATAGGAAGACATTTAATGCCAAACATTTAATGAAAGCAAATAGAGCAAACATGAATAGCAAGTCTTCTAATGAATAAATCTGAATAATAAAAATCCCTGTGGAGCATAGGGGCAGATAGGTTAATTCTTTCACTTGAATTTTAATCCTGACTGAAAAAAAAATCAAAAGAATTTTCACATTTAACACTTGGCTATCCATGAAACTCAGAGAAAAAGAGCTTTTATTCATAATATCTGGTTTATAGCTGTATTTTATTAACAGAATCAATCAAAGGATACTTATAATTTGATCTCCATATTGTCAGAGAGGATGGAGCACCAGCAATGCTGCTCTGGTTGCTGGTAAAACTTGTGACAAAATGAAATGGAAGAGCACCCATTGAAAGGGTTCTGAAATGTCACCATATAAGTACAAGACTGATGCTCCTCCCTGTTCCCAGCACTTGAAGCATTTCTCCTAATTAAAACTTACAGAGAAGAAGGGATTAAAAGTTCTGGTATTCATCGTTCACTCTTGTCTACTCTTTGGGCCTTGTTTTGTTCTTTTTTCAGTCGTTCTCGAAAGGAAAGACAATTTAAAAACTTCCATTGATGGAACCGCAAGTTTTGATTTTTCTCTTCTAAATGCCAGTTTTTCCACAATCCAAGACATATTGCAGCACCATTACTTGTTCATTGTAAAAATTGCTTTTATTTGGATCATGAAACATTGCCAGATGAAAAAAGGGAAATCTTGGAATAAGGAATCTTGGAAACACTATAGAAACTATGGATTTTTTGACTGATTATCTTCAAGCAGCGTATAGCCTTATAGGAGAAATGAGGGTTTATCAACAAGTCTGGATGTCCAAGTCTTAAATGTCCAAGACCGGACAATCTGTACCAATCTCAGCCTTAGCAAAGTCCATGTACATTTTAGGAATTAAAGGATTGCAAAAGCTGTCTAAATGGTCTAGACCATTCCTATGACACCCTTTTTTAATCTTGTTGCTTGAAGGTTGCAATACAAAACAATAGAAAGCTAATTAGGATTTTTTATCAATATAGAGGTCATTTGTTTTGGGTTTTTTTTTCCTTCAATCTCCTATATAAAATTTCCTACTCCCCTTAAAGACTTTAGAATTGTAAATTTACTGCATGACAAACACTGTATCTAAATGAAATCCACTCAGTGCAAAGGCAGACTTAGCATAAACTTTTGGTTTCATGACGTATTTACAGTGTTTTCTCCTTTCACAAATACGGATGTCAAAACTAGATGCTTATTTGAGGCATCCAAGAAAGCACATAGCTGAAGAGCTAACTTTTGGGTTTGGCTGCAGAAATCATCAAGTATGTCAAAACATCCCACAACATGGGTAAGATATTGATTCATTGATTCAAATGCATTGATTCAAAATTGCACTTAGAAGGGTGACATGTCAAACCCAACAACAGAACTACCCTTAGGATAGATAATAGTAATATGTAGAAAATACCTAGTCTCAAGCATCCAACCACAAAGATGACAATACATTTCCTAGAAACTCAGAACATTTTCAGATTTTTTTAATCTGCATTCAATGCTGTATAGCTAAAACCCTAATGCTAACTGTCCCTACCAAAAAAACCAATTTTATTTCTTTGAAACAAAAATCAAGATGAAGACCAAAAATTTTGTACACATAAATACACACTCGCATACAGACAAACAATTTTTTTTTTCTTTTTAGAAGTAAAGGAAGAGATGCATTTTGTTTCTTTTATTTTGTTTACTTATGAGAAGAGGAGAAATTCTATTAATGATTGTTTCTGAGAAAGAAATGACAGCTCAAAAAGTGTTTGAAGAGACAGAATCAGCCTGATAGCAGCTTTGCAAACTTGCAACATAGGAATCAAAGAGGATATACAGTATCAGACACTGAATAGAAAAAAAAAAAAAATTACATGTAGTCCTGCCAGGGTTATCAGTGAGCCAGGAATACCTTCTCACAGTGACATGAAAAGCAGATGCTCTATTTGACATTGTCACCTATATCTTCACACATCTCCAGGCTATCCTTCTCGGCATACAAGTGCTTTACTAGGCTGACAGGGTCTGGCAAGCTGCTGGGTGTCTGGATGGCATCAGATTTTCACACCTGAACTGCTCAAATAAAACTCAAAATAAGTTTATGATGGGCAACATTGAACCACAAATTCCTGTAGCAACTCTGGTCATGTTGACCATCTCCGTTAACAAAGAGTCTGGAAGCAGGGTGGGTTTTGTATTAATGGTGTGGAGCATGCTTCTTAAATGGAGGAGAAGAACAAAATAACATTTTGTAAAATAAGATAAAACCTAAGATAAATGAAAGGGCAGGGAATGTCAGAGAGTCAAATGAGCAATATGATGACAGATGAAATACTGTTTTGTCTAAAGGTGATACTGCAAATCATAAGCAGCTATTTGAACAAGTCAGATGGTTTCTGCTTTCCTAATTTACAGTGAATGCTGTGGAATGAAGATTTGTACAGCAGTGACCAAAAAAACCCAAAGCAACAAATAAGATATTATCGTGTAAAAGGATGGGACAGACTGTCTTTCTGAAAGTATTATAATGTCAGTGATGTGCCCTCAGCTACAGTATGCGCACAATCCTGGTCAATCTATTTGAAAAAGAGATAAAGGAGATGTAGAAATAGGTGATGAAAATTGCTAAGAGCATGGCACAATTTCTATGATGAGAAATTGCCAAGACTGAGATTGTCTAGCTTGGGAGAAAGATGAATTTGAAAGGATATCACAAGACAAGTATCACATAAAATACTGAATGCTATATGAAAAATTATGCAGGTATTTTTCTTTAAAGTTACATTTCTCCAGAAAGCAAGTCTTCAGTGAAACTGAAAGTCAATCAACGTAACCCTGAGGGGGGAAAAAATATGCAAAATGTAGTAGTAGATCTCACTGCTGTGGAGCTTTAAAGTTTAGCTTTGTTGGAACCATGTAAGTACTTACAGAGGTAAGGAGAACAGGCACCATGTCTGTGATGGTTTAGGCAGCCATCAGACTGCAGAGAGGACCCGAATGCCTTTGCACCTGTTCCCATGGCGCACAGCTCCTGGAGCCTGGGACCTCGTCTGTGTCCTTGGGGCAGCGGGTCCTCCCATAGCCCCATCCCCATTATCTCTGTTAATGCTGGCCAGATATGAGATGTGGCTCCCGAGTGACACGCTGTGCTTGGTTCAGTTGAGAGCCACGCAGGAAAATTTCTTGCGGAGACAAGGAGAAGGAAGGGAAGTAAATGGTTATCACTCACTATTAATATAGGTTTAGCATACAAAGATATAAGGATTGGATATAAACTGATAATGCTCCATCCTGGAGCTCAAGCACAGCAGTTTGAAAGCATGTAATGTAGATATCAGCAATATCATATCCATTGCAGTAAAAATAGTAACTAACTTATAAAATTGCTGTGTCTCCAGTCACAAAGTAATTTATTAACTAATGAAGCCAAACTTCTCACTGTGGGCAAGGTTTTTCATAATTGTCCACTGTGAATATTCCTGCACTTCATTTATTTAAAAAAATATTCCTAGAAGCCTGTGTGCTGTGAGAGGCGGGATGCTGGGTTGGAAGAACAGTTCACCCAAACAAATTTTTCTATTCCTATCTTTCCATATTCCTTAGATATGTGTGACTATGTACCAGTAAATAGTGTACTGATGTAAAATTTTGATGAGCTATAAAAGTGAATGCATTCACTCACTTGTTTAAAACAATACATTAAATGAGGAATGATGAAAGGAACAAAAAATACAAAAAAACCTTTCGGTTTCCCACTTTCAACGGAAGTAGCAGAAATTATCCTCATATCACCATATCAGAAAAAAATGGAAAAATAACTATGAAAAAACAGTCCCCAGCTCAGAAAACACACTCTGGATAGTCATGTCAGAAATTTATATTCTTGTTGAAAGGCAAATGTCTCATTTGAAGGATGTATCTGCCATTCAAAAAGCAGCTGCTAGAGAAATTCCTGGTTTACTGTGTCCTTAAAATGAGCAAGTAAAGGTCTTATGAGCCTGACATGCAGATCACTGAGCATGTTCGGATAATCATCCTTCAGAAAGCAAGGGAAACATTCCTGTGATTTATACTGCTGTGAGAAACTTTTGGCTTTTTCCAAAACAATGCAGAGGTGACCAGAACAGCATACGGAATGAAGTGTGAAGAAAATAAAGATCCAAGAGTTTAGTCTCTGAGACTGAAGCACACTCGCTGAGAGAGAAAGAAGATGTTAATATAAAGCAATGAAAAGCAATTTAGAGTTTCACGCTCATTCACATGCTGAGAAAAGGTTGAAGAAAATTGATTTGGGGAATCTATTTAAAAAAAAATGAAAAGAAAAAAATGTCCAAACATAGGATGACTATAAAACAAGTATACGTTTCTTTCTGCAGACACACAGAGAATTGAGAAAAGGTTGCAACAGGGAAAAACATGTAACCAGCAAATGACAACAAATGGAATTATTTTAGAATCACATCCTTCTGGTAGATAGAAAGAAAATACTGACTTGTCCCAAACCTTATATTCAGCTCAATCCTGCTAAGAAATCTTGGAAGGTAACTATAAAGGAAGCACAAGGAGTTATTAAGTGATAAAAATTTTAGATAGCAAAAGAAAACCCTAAGGTTTCAAAAGGGATAACTTCCTAACTAACACAGTTCTTTTCAATTATAATAAAAACTAAGGAGAAGGGGGAGTAGAAGAAATAAGAGAGAAAGCATCAGTACTTTTTAATGTGATAATTATTCATTTTAAGTTACTCCAAAGACCTATTCTTTTAAAAAGATGTTCCTTTGGTATCAGGACTGCTCATTGTCTTGTTCAGGAGAAAAGTGATGAGAAGTTCACTCCAAAACTACAGGATGCACTGTAGTGCACTTCTCCTTCAGTTTTGGGAGAATGTGGCTAAGAACTTGATTTAGTGAAAAGGATTGGCATGCAAATGTCAGAGTTGCAGCAGAGAGCTTCAGGTACCTGCTTTCCCTGTTCCTTTCCTCCCCCAATTGCCCTCTCCCTGCTGGTTACTTATGCAGATGCCAAAGCCATAGATCCCAGTGCAATGTAATGGAAGAGACAGATGTGTTATGATAACAGTCTTTAAATACTGAGACTGAGCAGGCAACCACCTAGAAATAGGCAACCGAAAAGCTTTCAGGAAAGCAGGCTTCACAGCCTCTCTTTCCTCTCCTTTCCCTAGACTTTTGTCATCTCTCTTGAGTCATCATGCAGGCGCTTCTGTCTATCTGGAAGCCAAGAACACTTCTTATAAAGAACTGAGCATAAAAAATAACTGATTTTATATAAAATGTTCTCTCAGCAGGTGGGAGACTTGGGTTAAATTTCCCCACCAAATACAAGAGATTAAGCTACATGCTTGCTGTGCTCTAGAAGCCTGCCTTAATCAAAAGCTCCAGGCACCTAATTCAGGGCCTTTGACTCTTCTTTTTGATGCTTCAGTGCCCTGCACTGTAGTACACTTTCATTACCACGTACTTCTGGGTTTTTACCCCTGGTGTCTCCTTATGCTCTACTTCCACACTATGAGCTCCACACTTATTGTTTTTGTGCAACAGGAATAACCCCTCCAACACTTAGAATTTCAGGATTTCTGAATCATGTCTCTTACCCTTGGTGCTGTAGAATCAATCAAAGGAAGAAGAAGGAAAAAAGAAAAAAAAAAGGTTAAAAAAGGTTATACATAACACAGCTGCGATGAAATAATTCTTTGCAATACCTTTCAGTCCTATAAAGAGCAGTCGTAGTATCACAGTGGGATCCACTGAAAAACAATTTTGTTTTGACTTTTGATCCAGAGTGGTATTATTTATTTTGAAGTCTGTGACATTTTAAGTAATTCTGATTATATTTCCACTTTATTCTCAAATCCTTTGTCCATGAGACTCAGCAATAGATGGGTTTTCTGATTGGTTCAGTTTTTCTTTTTATTTTTTAAATGCAAGAAATAAAGAAATAGGAAAAAAAGATCAAAGATGTTTAACTTAATACTAATCTGAGTCATCCAAGTCTTCACTATTCTCTGCAACTGAAATAGGTAAGTAAATGAAAGGTACTTCTCAAGCTTCTGCTCTCAGTTTAACAACAGAGGGACAACAATATCCTTTGCTAGAGTTACCAATGAGGACATTTCACCGGGAATTTTGAAAGAACAGAAGCACAGGGTCATATATGGAGGTTCCTCCTTGTACCTGTGCAAACCCCTATTAAAATGAAATGGAGACCTCCCTAGGCATGAGTGAACCAAAGTTCATAAGAAAGTATAATTTTTAGTTTCTTAGTAAGGGTTAAGTTTCCAGAAATTATCTAGAGCCAAACCCTCAGAAAGTACTTAAGTGCCTAAATTCAGTTGCTATGAATGGGAGCCAGCAAGTACTCAGAGAAAGCTTTCCATCTTGGACTGCATACCCTGACCTTGGGACATCATCAGGAGGAGCTATCCCCATTACATACCAGGCATGGTACTGGAGGGCAGAGAATTAGAGATGACAACATTGACACAGCAGCTGCATGAGATCAGGGAAGGTGTACAGCATGTCTGTGGCAAGGTGTTGCCAGTGGGGGTGGCTACAAGGAAGGCCCTTGATGGTAACTGGGATGAAGGGAATAGAGCATGTCTCCTGTGAGGAAAAGCTGAGAGAGCTGGGACCTTCAACCAGGAGAAGAGAAGGCTCAAGGGGGGATCTTACCAATGTAAATAAATACCTGAAGGGTGTAAAGAAGACAGTTTCCAATGGTGCTTATGACAGGACCAGAGGCAACGGGCACGCACTGAAACATAGGAGGTTCCCTCTGAGCATCAGGAAAGACTTTTTCACTGTGAGATTATCTGAATGCTGGAGCAGGTTGCCCAGAGAGGTTGTGGAGCCTTCATCCTTGGACACAGATATTCACAAGCCATCTGGATCTGGTCCTGGGCAAATGGCTCTAGATGGCCCTGCTTGAGATAAGATAGGAGGTTGGACAAGATGACCTTCAGAAGCTCCTTCTAACCT
The DNA here is from genome assembly GCA_033628505.1 of Tringa tobata. Taxonomy (NCBI): domain Eukaryota; kingdom Metazoa; phylum Chordata; class Aves; order Charadriiformes; family Scolopacidae; genus Tringa; species Tringa tobata. Next base: position 2,084,946 of record JAHREE010000358.1, on the reverse strand, counting down.
CAACCTGTCTGTGATTCTATGTAAATACCAAGGGCTGAAAAAGACAATTTCATCTTTCTAAAAATAGAAAGGTGACAGGACATAAAATCCTTAAAAGATCTCTTACTGGCTATGATAGAAATTAAACAGAAAAGAAAGAGAGAAATGTTTCAGAAGAGATATGTTGAACTAAGACTTGATTGAAACCTCTGTGGAGTATACTGATTAACTCAGAAGAAGTTTTAAATGCAACAATTTTCTCCATTTTTACTTAACCTGATGAAAGAAGAATGAAGGGACAAAAATGGTCGTACTAACATTCTTAGGACTTTCAAGTATTGTTTCTAATTTAGCCAGAAGAAACAGTATCTGTTACTCTGTGAAAGACTTTAGTTTATCATCTAAAACTGTCAGTTTCACCTGCCCCTTTTTAATTTACATGACAAGCAGATAACAGATCTTTGTCATCATTATTGAACATGCTTGTAGTTTTATACCTTCTTCTTCATAATTTTATCTAATATGAATATTAAACTAGATGTACTAAAATTTCTTTGTTCATATAGTGTACCCAATGAGCAATGTATTTCATCAAACTATCAATGTATACTTACAGTATTACTAGATGTCACTCACTCTCTCTTTATAACAGAGGTTTTTTTTCATTCAACACATTTTTGTCACCAAAGTAGAAAACAAAATGAAGTAACACATTCCAGTTGTCACTGACATTTTGTATTTCACTTCAATCTCACTGTAACGCTGTTATTTTTTTTTGATTCCTAGGCTTTGTACTTTCTGTTTCCCACTTTCATACAATTACATAAATAATATATTCACTTAGAAGCCCCACTGACTGAAATTACATTGCCTGTGTTTATTGAATTCATTTTGAAAGCAGAGCTTCTCCAAGCTTGCACACAAATGAACCTTACACAGCAGACTTGATCTCCTCCGTCTTTGTATTGGCAGTTTGCAGCTATTCTGTGTTTAATCTCTTGGTAATACTCCTGTCCTATTGACTGTGCTGACTGACCTGGTAGAGGATCGTTCTCTTTGTTCCAATGTCAGAAACTTCCAAAAAGCCTGAGTATTTCAGCTGGTTCCACTTAATCTTCCAGTTAAACAATATACTCCAACAGATTTTGTTATCTATAATTTCCCCTTTGTCAATATGCAGTGGCTGCCCCTTTTCTAATTATATGTTTCTAAATGTTGCCTCATCCTATATCAAAGTCAGGGCAATCTACCTTTTAAAGTGCTAAGTAAATTGGTGCCTCTTTTTGTATCTACAGCATCTCTTTGAATATTCAAAATGCCTTCTACCATTCAGTCCTACATTTTACAAAATGGTATTCCAGCTTCTGCTATGTAGTTTCTATTCTGGGTCTTTTAATATGTTATGTATTCTAGGGTCTTTTAATAGTAGAAATAAAAAAGCTTCAGGTTTTCAGAGACATTAATATCTATTTTATATATAGAATGTGAAAAATGTGTTCCCGTTCTACCAATATTCTTACAGTCTACCTCACTTCTTAATTGCTGGGTATATTTCTATGATTTAAATATCTTTCTTGCACAAAGAAAATAACATATTTGTCTGAGTGCAAAAAAATAAACATTAGTTAACAAAACGACATACCTTGAAAAACGTGTATTATATGCATTATTGGATACATTTGAATATTCAAATATTACTTTGACATATCATTACAATTGTAAATATGTCCTGTTACATACATAAGTAGCATTATTGTAACTGAAATATGTGTGTCTTAGAAAGCAAATGAATATTTTTTCTGTTTTATCAAGGGTGCTTTGTTAGAGCCCATACTGGCCCCTAAATTCCCTGGCATGTCGATGATAGGAAGCATCAATTTGTCCCCCTGTATCTCTGACATCAGTGGCCTGTAGTTTTTTACTTGTATTTTAAAATCATATACATTTTTTCCTTCTCAATTTTTTCTACAAGGAACTTGGCTAGACCCCAGCTTCAAAGGCCCATCTCTTTAAGTACTTGAGCATAATTCTGTACGCTCAGTTAAACACCTAATAAAATACCAGCATTTTCAAGCCTGTCTATTCAGCTGATACGTAGCTCACAGATCTCTTCAGTTATCTATTTTGCTCCTTAATTTTTTTGCAAACCTGTGCAGGTGCTTATTTGCCTCATAACTAGTTAGTTGCTAGGAGCCTTAGCTCAAAGCTAGAAAGCAAGTGGGGCAAATTAGTGGCAACGGATACATCAGATGAGTGAGTCCTCATTCACCTGCATGCTGAGGTCATGCTTGATAAATGCTAGCAAAAGGTCCAGATGTCAAACTGACATCAGTCTAAAAGTCACCTACCCTGAGCAAGTTTGAATAGACAGCATCTAAAAAACAGTTGCCCTTGAAAAAGCAGAGAAGTTAGGCTTTGTCTGGCTTAGTTTAAGGGTGCTGAAGTTTAAATTGCATTGTATTTGATGGGGTCATTTGCCAACATATTTAACATCCTAATGATTTCATTTCAAATACCTTCACTACAGGGCAGATAAAATCCTGAACCGTGACCCTAACAAAAGTCAAATTTTATAGCTTTGCTGCTGTTATGGGTAGGACTATGTTTTTAACTCACATTTTCTAAGCATGTGAGATATTTTTTTGTAGGCTTAGGTTTGATCATTTCTGATGTTTTCTGCTCTCATTTACCAAGTCTGGGAAACCACAGAGGCAGAAAAAATTTATAAGATGAATCTTCAATGTGTGAATTTAGTTTTCACACTCTTAGGGAAACTGCCATTTCACTTAAAAGGTGTGTAAGTTTAACCCCAGAAAGGACCCTTTGCTCCTACTGCTACATCAGAAATGAAAGCACACTGACTGGAAAGCCTTTTTCTTTTTCTTTTTCTTTTTCTTTTTCTTTTTCTTTTTCTTTTTCTTTTTCTTTTTCTTTTTCTTTTTCTTTTTCTTTTTCTTTTTCT
>JAHREE010000358.1:1965015-2081690 GCA_033628505.1 Tringa tobata | reverse complement strand
TTTCCTTTTTCTTTTCTCTTTCTTTTTTTCCTTGCTGTATCAAAAACATTTTGAACATTAACAGCACTTCATACCTAAAAATATTGCTGCTTTTGATGGATCTTGAGATACAGATAAAGCAGTTAAGGCTCACAAGCTGGATCTGAGCAGCTCCCCAGAGTAGTGCCATCTTTAGCCAATTCTACAAAAAACGGGTACTCAGCAGACATACAGCCTTCATGGACCCTTCATGACTTTAACTCCTTGAGCCACATAGCTTTGCCTTCTGGAATATCCAATATTAAACATCCAAAAGGCAAGGAATAGCATAATCTTTCTACAGCACATATTTGTGTCATGTAGACTTATCAATAACTCCTTCAGAATATCTTTAACTTTGATTGGATATTTGACTTGAGATTCAGGGTGAGAGAGCAGAACAGAAGTAATAAAAATCTCTCTGTGTAGATGAGTAGGGAATAACTAGTGTTAAACTAACCTAAACGAGTAAGTTGAATTTAAACAACTAAAACATAAGTAAGCCTTATGTAAGCCATCAAAATACTTAAAGCATATTCTTCTAGGTCCACAAGATGTTAATGGGCTGAAAAATAATACTTATTATACCTTGAAAGCAGCAAAGCAGATATATAAGGCACATTGAACTATTTTATTGAGTAGTAAATGCCAAATGGAGGTTCAGGCTTTCAAGCACAACTTCCATTTAAGTATAAGCAACTTGCACACTCAGACAGCTACACCAGCAGACCTGCACATGAACAGCATTTTACATGAATGTAGAAGTTAGGCATCTGAAAACCCAGTTTGCCATCATGCCTCAAATTTATTAGTTAATCATGTCTTCAAAACAAATTAAATAAACATGTTTTCCACTGCACAGATGATTTCACAGAAATGAAGAATGAGTCACAGTCTAGTCGGAAATTTGATCGATATCTTCTTTATGATCCATTATAGCAAAAGGTCAGGCTCCATTCAATAGGAACTGTAACTATTCAGTGTTACACTTGGTGTAGAAGAAACCTATGTTACATTTTAATAGACGGCATAAGCAAAGGATAAACAGGAATGTACAAGATGTCTCTTTAGGCTATTTCTTCAGGTCTGTTTCTTACTTAATAAAGTTTTTGCATAGCTTAATTAATTCAGGGCATATGTTGTTCACCTATTCACTATATTTATAGGTGCAAAATAAGTGCCTAAACAAAAGACAGGGTCTAGGTTGGTAGGGTCTAGGTTGGTAGGGCTCATGCACGTCCTCCAGGAAAAAAACAGAACCTCCTGTAATTTTGCTGCAGGTCACTAGGTGGGGAGCAACAACCTGGGAGCAGAGATCCTCAGGGGCGGACATCGCTAACACACCCGAAAGAAAATAAAACACAATTCTCTTTTCTCTCGAACTGTTCTTGGCGTGCCCAGGCAGCCCTGCAGTTTGGGCAGTAGGCTGGCACCGGAGCTTAGCCCAAGCCTGTGGGCCATAAGCAGGCAGGCAAAGTCCACCTCTCCCGTATCTAGTTCCTGCTTGCAAAGTCTGCTTGGGAGGAGGAGCAGACGGCTTACTGAGTGCCTCCTCCTAAGTCAGATGCCATTGCTTTTATGACGGTTAACTTATTAATCCTGTAATTTTACATTATGCATCCACCTAATGCGTTCCTCAACAATCTAGATAGTATCTTCTCTTTTCCCTTTTATCTTTCTCTTTTTACTACAGTTTTTGAATTTAACATACTCGCTCTGTTAAATTGATCCAACAGGACTTGAGTCGCTGACCAGTCACTGGAAAGCTTTAGGAGCATCAGATTGGCATGTAACCAGTGACAGCCTGGGCTCTTTTTGCATTTACAGGGAGAACGACAGGCTCCTGCTGAGGAAGATTTGCAGCTGGAGCAACCCGGCTCTTAGGCCAATCAAGTCTGGAGCATGATTAACCCCCTATCTAGTTTCATAGGAGCTTGTTTGTTCTTCTTTCTTAACAAGGTTTCCACGGGTTCTGGTTTCATCACGGTTACCCTTCTGAAGGACATTTCAGAGTTATTCAGTATCTTCCCTGACAGTTTACCAAATCATTTATGTCAAGCTTAAAATGAAGGTCCTTGTTTTTAATAGCACGATGTCTCCTCCATCACTCTGTCAAGGAAGTCTGCATCTCTAGGTAATTCTCTGATAGAGGCTTTCATGCAATACTGTTACTAACAATTAACAGAAAAAAAAAAACCCCTGCATTTTGTGTAAAAGTAAAACTCAACAGCTTATGGCTGAAAGTTGACATCAGTAAGATTAAAGGGGAAATAATGGAAAAATTTTGACTGTCAGGATAATTAGCCATCTGAATATTTTATCAAAAAAATTCTGACTTTTTTTCCTGCATTTGCATTTATTTTTCTGTCTTCCATATTTCTACTGTATTCATTCTCCTCTCCCATGTTTTATTTCCCTCTTTATTATAGCATACAAAGCTGAAGGTTTATTTGGTTTATCATATATATCAAAATTTACCTAAACATTTTATGATCTGCGATTGTCTGATTTTTCTGGTGCTATTACTCTTAGAACTGTCAGTCTTGGTTGTGCAAGTTGCACATGTCAATACCATTAAGTTACCCAAAATAGAGTTTTGTTTTTGCAGTTTATATATCCCAGTCTACTGGTTTCCTTGTAAAGCTTATGAAAAATGGTGAGGTCTTTTCACATCTAAGCTAATTCTTCAATGGATCTGACTTGAGTTATACCTGTAGCGTGGCAGGTGGTCTAGACAGGCTACCACCTGACCAATTCTCTTCCCATGAGCATTAAGTAAAGGGTTAACCCAGTGCAGGAGTAATTATATTAGACTCAGTGCTTCTTGTTGTGCAAGTCAGAATAGGGAATTGTAATAGCTTCCTCTTAAACACTGTTACTGGTATTACCTTAATATACTTCACTCTAGGTAATACACTCCCTGGACTCTGCTTTCATGGCAGGCATACACCTCTACTTGTTGTCGTACCTGATTTGTGGAAAATGTCAAGGTCCCTTCAAAAGCCCCTGAAAGTCACCCCAGCAATTCAATCAAGTGACTCACGAGCAATATTAGCATTTGGATCTTCAGACATTTTTCCATCATGGCTTGAGGGTTTCTGAGTTTCCTGATTTTCTGAAGCCACAAGCATTTGGAATGGCAAAAGTAGTGTAACAGGTTTCTGTTATGAAGCAGTGATCTTCCTGACATGTTACAAGACCACACACCCTGTATTTGAGACTGCATGGACTATAAAAGCATTTGAAATAAAAAAGAGAGCACGGAAGAAAACTTCACACAAAACCTTCCTCATGGATTCTTGAAGGGGGAAATATCTAGGCAGGTGAGGAAAAATGAGAAGTCTGGCCTTGGAACTAGTCCTTGGGCACCAGTGATCCTTTTGCTGTCAGACAGTTTCTCTTTCCCAGAGACAAGATTAACAGAGACCATTGCCTACCTTGATGATCCACACTGACTTTGGGCTCCTTTAGATGGTGTCTGCACTACTCTGCTCACAAGCAGGTTCTCTCTTTTGTTCAGCTGTTCTGTAGTTATAGGTCCTGAGCAAGCATAGTCATTTTCTATGATTTGGGCTGCTACAGAGCACCTCAGAAATGCCTGATAAATAACAATAAATGGTCAGAAGAGAATGCAGAGTAACCACATCCAGGACAAAAGCTTTCATGTGAAACACAGAAAGAACTTCAATACATCCAGCTTCTCAGCTGGGTAAAAAAACACATTTTCAATTCAGGTTCATAAATGCACAGCTTTGTCTAATAGGTGCAATGCAATGCCAACTTATTTAGTCATCAAATTAATTACCACTATCTGCTCCATGTGATTTTTTTATTTTTTAATGTTTTGTGCTATGATAGTGTCAAGAGGCCCTGGATAGGTCTAAGGACCCACAGAACTAAGTGCTATACATGACTGTCAATAAATTATCTCTGTCTGAGCTTGAGCCCCAACCCCACAAACAGAGATTGTAAGAGAGCTCTGGTTGTGGAAAGCGAAGTGTCTTTCCCAGGAGCACAGACAAGGGTGGATCAGAGTTGGAAGCTGGACCCAAATGTTCTACCTTATCTGGGAGGACCGAGTCCACTCTGCCTCCGAACTTCACAGAAGTCATCTCTCAGCTTTTTAGGAGTTAAAATTCAACACTTAACATGAAGTACCCAATACTGTTTAGAAGCAGAAAGTTTCCCAGTGGCTCTCCCTTCTTTATAGCAGTAAGATATAATACTGGGATGAGCAAGGTGAATTTTCACACACCTACCTGAAAGTGAACACACAAAGAAACAACTGAATGAAACATCCCAAGATGAAGTGGCCTGGAAAGACCATTTTCTTGCCCAGTTATTCTATTTGTTGTGACAACTTGCATTTCCCTGGAACACATCCAGATGACAAGGAATGCAGCTGACTTTATTGCACATGACATAAAAACATCATGAAGAGTAACTCATTTAAAAGCATTTGGCCTTTATCTGTTGTTCTTTTCGTTTACATTTTTTGTATGAGATTCCCTGTCTTTGAGGCTTAGCCAATGCCTAAAGGGACAGGGAGCCATAGGGCTACAGGGAGTACAGGGAACAAAGGGAGGAAAAGTCAGGAGCTGCTCTTAGTGTCAAAAATATAGAACACTTGCCCAAACTACATCTTTAAAACCCTTTTTTCCTGAGTGAAAAAAATTTAAGTACATAAAGATTTCATCATGCCTGTGAGCTCTCCAACCTTTCTCTGAAGTATCCACTTGCTCCAAACACCACCTAGCTAAAAAAATCTTCTGAAAATTGGAAAATTGTCCTCACTTTTCCTGTTAGCAGCTTCTACCCCCTGCGAGGCTAAACCCCACTTTTTGGGGGCTGCATATGTAGCCAAAGCTGTGGGATAGATACCCAGGGTGCCACACTATATCTCCTCTGTCCGTGCCTCATGGCCCCTTTCTCCCAGTCAGTTCAGGCATATCCTCACCCTGACATACCTTGCCTTGTGCATAACTTCTATTCAGACTCCTAGCAACATCCTTTTAGTGACTGTTTTGAGCTCTGTTTGTTTTCTCCATGTTGTTCATAGCCAACATAGTGATACTACAGTCAGAGCAAATGTTGGTGCATGCAAAAACACCACAGGATAGAAAAACTCTTCTAAAACCCTTGGTGGCATGGGCAAGCGATGGCTGTCAAGCCACTGAGCTCAGCCTTTCTATCCATCTGCTTCTTCTTCCTTCTCTGTCTTGTTTCACATCTTCAGGAAGGGGGCATGTATCCTGTAGAGCACTGTGGTGGCCAGGCTCTCCTGAGACTTCTCCCACAGTGTAGCATGAGGCTTGGGCTGAAAGGACAAGGTTAGTTGGGGAAGGTGAAGGGTACCAAGGGAAACTGCTTGACACAACATTTTAGATGAAGTCAAGGAAATCTGTCAGGCCTGGGAAATCAAGTCTTCCTGTGAATCTGAGATATTACCCGATTCACATTTCTTATGCTCATTCAGAAAAGTTGTTGCCAAGAAATAAAACCCCCTAAAATATCATTTCTACATTGTTTGTATATGATATGCACCATCAGAACGGGCTTATACACTAAATATAGGGACTTTTAGTGGGAATAAAAAGTAGATGTTTTGCTTCTGCAATGTTTTGTTGTCTGGGATGTTTTATTCGTAACACGACCAGCTTTTTCACTGGCCATCTTTTGCCTTTTATAGAAAAAGGTATGATGGGATGATGAATTCAGAGGTGGTGCAAGACTTCTCAGAAATGTAAGCAAATTGAATATTCCATCTCCATTAAATGAGGTTTCTGGTTTGGGTTGTGGCTGCGCAAGTCCTGCCTTGGGAAGAAAAGAGGCAGGAAGGAAGGGGGGAGCCGGGATGTTATTTAAAATGCATGGTCAGTAGATTGTTGTCCTGGTTATTACAAAATGAGAGCTTGAAAGCCTGAAGCTTCCTTCCTAATGGGGAATGCCTTTATGGTCCGCATGCCTGAAAATAAATTTAGTTAAATTTCCTTCCATCTGTGTGCTCTAAATGACTGACTATAATTTGGAAGTGTCAGAAGTCACCAGAGAAATAAAATTGTGGAGGGAAGTTAGGGCCATGACCATCCAGCTGATTCTGCAAGGCAATACGGGAGTTAGAGGCACTGAGGCAACAGACTTTCATGTAGCTGCCAGCTCTGTAAGTGGACATCCAGACCTGTGCCAAGGAGCACACCAGGCTTTACTGAGGTCCCTGGCTCAGCCTCCTGCTGCAGGAGGGGTGCAGCACTGGGGACCAGATGCAAGCCACAGGAAGTCAGGACTGGCTCGGCTGCCCCTAAACAGTCCTGCAGCAGCAGGCACCAGCCCACATGCCCCTACTCTGCCTTTGGCACTAGCAGCAGTGGCCAGCCCTCGGCTTCCAGTGCTCTGGCAGAAGCTTTATGCCTGTGGCAGTCTGTTACTCCAGGTAGCTGCCAGTCTATCTGTTTCATATGTATACATACACATATATATTTGGAGGGTTTTGTGTGTATGTGTCTGTTAGTGGTATTTAAAATATGAAACTAAACCTGAGTGAACTAACAAAGATTCAACCAATGAACAATTGTACCAAGGTTTTTCATCTCTACACTGTTATGTACTGAAATTACATCATTCACACATGATTGAATTTGCCCTCTAATTATTTTCAAAACAACACAAAAGTCAAACCTGTCCTTTTTATTAGTAGTATTTCTGGGTATCAGCAGTAACACATGCAAAGGTGCCTGACTGTAGTGACATTAGTTTTTCCTGCTCAGGTTAGTAGTGAAGGTTAGGCATGGAAATAAATTTCAGACACCCTACAAGCACAATTACATGTGCTCAGCACGTGTACCTTATTCTTCTCATCTCTGCACACTTTCAAATTTTACCCTATGAATGATCATTTGCTTTTTGTGGGACAGCATTTGAAACAGAAGGGGTTACCAAGGTGCAAAACACTTTTGCTAATGGTTCATGTTTGTAACAGAAACTGCTCTGGTATTTTTCATTGTTGTGTTTGAAAAATAATAATACAAACATAAGACAAGTTAAAAACAAAATCCAATAATTAAGCATCCCAGAGCCTAAGAAATTACCAGAGAGAAATCCATGAAGCCAGTGTGTTATTTATAGTGGCATATTGGTCTTAAATATTTCTAAAAGAAAGACAAAATACTGGAGTAAAAGAAAGAAATAGAAACTTAAACATGAGAAAGCATGATCGCAGACAGATGAGAATAAATGACTGGATCAGCAAGGAAAGCTCTTGAAGGAAAAACAATGGAATCTTCTAGCAAATAGTTAATGGTGAAGCTAAGGGAAGCGCAGTGCTAAAAAAACAAGTAATCCTCGAAAAACAGATTACCTTAAACAGGTCTGTGAAATCTGTCATCTGCCATTCACCTGCTTACATTACGTTCTGATAATGTTAATTTCCCACAGAAGGGAAACTGAAGTTAGTCTTCATATTGGATTTAATTCACTGAGAGTATCGATTGTTATGCTAGATAATGTCTTTTTAATCAACATGTGTGTATTGGCTGGCTCATGTACTATTTTTTTCCTATTGTTTTGGAGATTGGTGGCTCCCCTTGAAGTGACATCTGCTAGAAGCTCCTCTCTGCAATTTTGTTTCTCTTGTGAGTTCTTACACTTTAAACTGCAGTCAATCATTTGGAGCACACAGGTGGAGGAACTTAATCAATCTGATTGAAAGTATTGACCATAATGTGACCATGTGGAAACCATCAAGTGATTAAAAAAAGCAGGATTTCAGCATTTTGTTGTGCCTTAGTGGAGACCATAACTTAGTGACCAGTCATTCACATAACCATGATAGAAAAATTTAGGCCAAAAAGAGAGGTTAAAAATTTTAGCATTTTCTCAAAGCAGGCTTAGCATCAAACTAAGATGAGGGGGCTCACGGCCTTGGCTGGACATACAGCCATCCTGCCATGGCTGGATCTCTGTGATAATAAGGAAGGAACATGGGCTTTAATGGAAGATCAGCTGCAATGCCACCTTTGGAGTAACATTTACTTCACCTTTCAAACATAAATTTGAGGTGTGTCTGTAGGCAGACCTTCTTTGTGTCCACAGCTCCCAGAAGGGTATGCAAGCACTGCATCCGTCTTCAGATACACCAAGGTATAAAAACATATTCTTGAATATCTGCATTACAGATAGGACAGGCCTGGCTGTTGCTGTACCTGCCAAGATGGATACTTCATGTTGAACACCACAGTGTCTTGCTGCAGCAGGGTCACAGGGCTCCCTGTCACAGAAAGGTCCAGAAAAGGGCAACGAAGCCGGTGAGGGGTCTGGAGAGTAAGTCTTATGAGGAGAGGCTGAGGGAGCTGGGGTTGTTCAGTCTAGAGAAGAGGAGGCTGAGCGGAGACCTTATTGCGCTCTATAACTACCTGAAGGGGGGGTGTAGAGAGGCTGGGGTCGGTCTCGTCTCCCAGGCCACAGGAGATAGGACAAGGGGAAATGGCCTCAAGTTGCACCAGGGGAGGTTTAGATTGGATATTAGGAAACATTTCTTCACCGAAAGGGTTATCATCCATTGGAATGGGTTGCCCCGGGAAGTGGTTGAGGCACCATCCCTGGAGGTGTTCAAAAGACAGGTAGACATGGTCCTCAGGAATATGGTTTAGTAATTTTTATTCCTATTTCTTATTTTTTTTGTCAGACTTAGGTTGATGGTTGGACTAGATAATCCTTAAGGTCCCTTCCAACCTAGATGATTCTATGAATCTATATAGGGTCTGTCATGTACTTCAAGACGGCACATAGTTGTAGACAACTGGATTGATGCTAGCGCAATGAGATAGCCCACATGACCATGGGCTAAGAAGTACCTAAGGGCTTGGCCTGTCCACAGCTTTTTTCATAAAAAAAGAAATGTAGCATTATACAGCAGACTTCAAGATGAGGAAATTTGGAGTATGTGAAGCCGTAGCCTCAACCTCAGGCACACTGTCCATAGTCAGGAGTAATGTAGGAGAACTGTGTAAGGGCTTTTCATGTGGACTTACTGCCTAGTGAAGATTCCTTTGCTGTATGCAAAATGTCCTTTCCCTGCTCGGAACAATTTTTTCTTTCCCCCTTCCTCCAAGTTTTGCCCACTTTTCAGTGGGGTTTATACTCAACTTTGCCTACTTAAGTAGGAAAGGAAAAAAATCCATAATTATTCATGTCTTCATGCAACTTTTTCTGGAAGCAGTTCACTATTAGGCAAAATAAAAAGTGTAATATGATGCTTAGATACTATCTCAGTAACTGGGGACTAGGTCTGAGGCACTCTGGCTCCCTGTGCTTGATCTTTGCCTTACCTAGCAGCTAAGATACATACCCAGTATATATCTTCATCCAGTCAACTGCTGTATGAAAAACTCCAGAGGATGCTTTTGCTACTTGGCATTTAGATTATAGAAACAATTGTTTAAGGATATCACCTGGGTTTACCAGCATTTTGGACAATCCAGTAAATCTCCTGTCATCCATTTCTAATCTAACAATGTACTGCTGGTTCTTTTTCTTGCTCCTTTCATATTGCCTTCAGAATATCCTACAAAGAGAGCTCTATCAGAAATTCCAAGGGCAGGTTCACTAAGTATATCATCAATGTGATCCTCTTTCCTTCTTATCTAGAAGCTGGACTTGTCTTTTAAAATCCCTTAAATTAGTCATCTTGCTTATTTGTACACATGAAAAATGAGGAAAAAACCTCCTATTTAAATAACAAAATTATGTTACAATTTGCAGTAGTCACTATGTCAAACAGGGCACAGCCCACAAATATATTTCATTGCAAACTAGTTGTCTTCTTTTAGTTCTCCAAATTGGTGCTCCAATTTAGTGATTTAAAAAAACAATTGATTTTATCCAGATATGTATAGGAGGATGCACTTCACTTTTATTTCACCAGACCAGCTAAAAACTTAGTAATTGACCAGACAGGATTCAAACCTGGAAACATTTACAAAACTATTTCTATGATGACCACATAATACTCCCTTGCAACCCAGCACAGGACAAGGCCAAATCTAGCTGAGTGGGGACAGTCTTCTCCTAAAGCACTGACAGGTTTGGATACCTACTGAGGGCTTTTCTCAGCTTGGTTATCAAAGCATTCGCTAGATTTAGAAACAAATTGAGTTGGAAATAGGGACCAGAAGTAAGGACTCCAGAAGGCTGCCTGTTTTACTCTTTGCCTGTGACTCTTGCATTGATGTCTGTCCAGTAACTAAGTTTTGACAAGACTGGAGAAAGGCTCAGTCCAGCCTTAGCTATATTTTCTGCCTCCTAGGTAGGAAACAGTAGCAGCAGCAGCAGCTGTCAGCCTGTTAAGCTGGGAAGATCAAGTCTCTATGTTAAAATCACCATGTGTTAAAGTGTGCACCTCTAATACCGCTTCTCTGAATGAAGTATTTTTATACAGTTTTATTAATAAAAATGGAAAGTTACCTTTCAGGAGGGACAGACTGTGACTTCGAACGAGACAGAAAGTGACTTTTTGTGATATGGAAGCTTGGATTCAAGTCCAGGGAATAAATCTAGAGGTACGTATATCCTTTCTTTTCTGGCTCTTTCAGACCTCTCTGTTTTGTAACGTGGTATTTTCAGCCTAGAACCAGAATAATAGTTTTGGTTCCTAACCTCAGAAAGTATTTTGAAAACAATCAACAGCCTCATAGTTAGCACAACATGTTGACCTAATCAAATCTAAAAAAACATAAGTCATTCTGTAGTTAGGATCTTTAATTTAAAAAGATACCACAACCAATTGTTCTCTCCTTTCTAGACCATTCATGCCAATCCTGTGTATTGCTTCCTGCTGCAGTAAATAGAAGTCAGTAAATAATTTGTTTGTAAGTTCCTTCCCCTTTTGCTCAATATCTAGCTAGAACTTTCCCAACAAGTTTAACTACTTTCCCAATAAGCCACACAGGTAGAATCAATGAAAATAGACTTCCCAGCCATGTGTCTATCTGTCTGTTGTTTTCTTTCCAGCTGTTCTTATTTCACCAAAATCACCCTTTTCTGATAGCTTTTATTATTAATAATAATAATTAATATAATATATTAATAACAATAAGGACAATGATTTAACTTACTGATTATTCTCCTTTGGCTTTTAAACAGCTCCAGTATGTTCACAGCAAGAATATTTTTTTTTCTGGATGGGAGTAGATGAGGGAGAATACTGGTGTCACATCTTAATGCAAATGAGATTGTAAGGTTTATGTGGTTACCATCACCAGGAGGAAATGGCTTTAATGAGGAAACAACTATACAATATAAGATAAAGTGTTTCATTAAGAATGAATGCTATTATTCAGATACTATTGCTGGAGAACTTGTTTGAAAGGAAGAATTTACTGTCTTGTGACTCAGTAAGCCTAAAATCGGTAAATTGGCGAGTGTGGGGAGTTTCAGCTGTTCATCCTAGTTTGCCTGGCTGAAGTCAGCCAGTTTGTTTTAACATAAGCATCTTATAGTGTGCTATGTCTCTGAATATTTGTAGTGTGAAATTTCACATTTTTCTTTTCCTATCTTCCTTTTCTAGCTCAGGAAAACCTTTCAACTATCACTCAAAATTCAAAGAAAAATCACTCTACCTTAATTCCCTGTTGCACTTTCTGCTTCTAGCTGAAAAGCTATCTTAACTTAAAGCTGTAGATGGGTGAAATCAAGAAATGAGGGAAGTCTCACCAAGATTAAGTTGTCTGGGGAAGAGAGGGAGGAGGAAGGAAAGTTAAAACCCCAGGCAAGAGCTCATGCAGGAGACTGCCAACAGGTCTTCCTGCAAAATACACTGATGGCACCCTGCAGGGGTGAAAAGGATCTCAGTCCCCCATGTTGGTGATTTTCCCTTCAGGCCAGATTTACTTCACTACAAAAATGAAAGAACGGGTGATACTCACTTTGTTTTGTGGATGGTGGGGAGTAGTAGTCAGTAACTTTCCTCTTTTCGGGAAAATAGAAAAAGCAGGACTAAGAGGGTTTGTTTCTAGCTGTGTGAAAGCAGTTTCTGGTTTATCTTGCATGTCAGGAAGGTCTGGTAGTTGGGAGGGCTGTAAGAAGCTGAATCTTCAATAACAGCTCAGTAACATCTCACTGCTGATGCTCATAGCAGATCTATGGAGCTGGACTGTGGGAAACGTGTATGCTCATTTTCTTTTCCTTTCCTAAGCTCTATGAAACTAATTTGGAGTTGTGGGATGTAATACTGGGACTCATGTCTTTGAAGTGTAATGTTTCACATAATAGCTTCTTAAAGTGCAGAAGGCAGCTGGACCCTTGTGTGATAGTGGTTGGTCACCAAGAGTATAGGTGTTTTCCAAGCAACCTGGGTGATAGCATGGTTTAGATGTGCTCTTTTGGGGCTGTTCTACCATAACACTGTCTTCTAGGTATGTCCCATTGAAGCCTGACTTCCATCTGTAAACAAGCAGTACTGCTGGGGGCTTCTTGTGGCATTTTTTTTTTTGGTTGGTTTGGTTTGATTTTCAGAAATAAGAAAAAAAGAAAGAGATTCTGTGAGTCTGTAACTGCATTGTTTGGTTGTTTGGTACCAACACCTGGAGCTGAGTGTCACTGGTCAGTCTGTGGTCATAGATATAAGGTCAAAAGGATATTTGAAAGTCTTGATGTAAGTGACCAAAATGGCCTTCTTTCTTAAAGAATGGAAAAGATATGTCAAACATATCCTTTTCAGTCTATTCTGCACTGGCCTTGGAGTTGTCAACAGGACTTCATGGGTGTCATGTCATGAGCAACAATGAAGGACAAAAGTCAGCAGAAACACTCCTCACATATCTGATTGTTTACTATGCTAAGTTTAGGTTATCAAGTGTTTCAAAAAGACTGTTATGTTCCAGTTTTTTAAATGGAAAAAAAAAATCACCAGCAAGAGTTGTCTTTTTGGTCCAGGAGTCAGTGTTATTCAATTAAATGTGTTGGCATATACATTTTTTCTTGAGCAGCAGTCATGATTAATAAGTCCATCAGCTTTCACTGCCACTGTTAAACTCAATTTGCAGTTGTCAGGTGCTTTTGGGAAATTTGGAAAGATTGGCTGAAATTCTAGAAAACTCCATCTGGCCATTTTTTGCTCCATAGAAGAAATGACACATAATCTGTTACCACTGTGTCAGCAGTGCTGACCAAATAGCATCACCTGAGACTATGAAGTACCTATGGCCTTTTTGGATAGCAAAAGAGGAAAGGCTCGACTCTGAACTTAAAACAGCTCGGCATATCATGCTGTTCATCACCACCAAAGGCAGTTTTTTTAGATGCTATCATTCTGTATCACAAACATAGCAGGAAGGAGAAATTGATTATCTCAACTCCAGCAATAGTTTATAGTGAGAGCATAGTTTGTTAAGTGTTGTCTGCCTTCTATTGCACAATTAGGGGGAGGAAGTGCGAGGTTTTATAAAAAAGCTTAACCTTACATTTACACTGTGTAACATTTTTAGCTGGCAGGAACAGATTCTACAGCTCCACAAACAGCATGCTTCTGCTCCCAACAGATAAGAAAACACTATGCACAATGCATTGATTTTCCTTCTAGTACAAGACAATAATGATGCAAAAGTTGTAATGACATTAGCAGATATTTAGTGTGGATGTGGATTAAGTATGCAGTGTTTTGTATTTACAGGGGAAATTACAAGAAGGCTTTGTCTATTATTTCCTGCACACAAACGCAAAACTGCTTTGACATTTTTAAAAATCTTTTAGTCTTTTTTTCATTGCCTCTGTTCTTTTCTCTTTCATCCACAAGGCTTAGTTCTATTTGAATTATTTTTGGGTATTGTCCCAGATTCCACATGTTGTTGTGGTAATTGATAAATAATATAAATTCAGTAACCATAGAATCGGGTTCCATGTTTCAAATTGTTTCTTGTGACCTTCTTGTCTGTATCGTGACCCTTTTTCATATGCAGTGGTTTGCATCACCAATTCCACCTGTTCTTTCAGGAGATTGACTCTCCCTGATTTGTGCTGGGAAGAAAAAAGTAGAAGCAACAAGTAATATGTCTCTTGCTTCACGTGTATTGAAATGAGCTGGGTAATGTGATATCATAACTAATAGCAATAATCTCAGCAGTTTTCCAAAACAGCCTATTCAGTAATTTGCTATTACTGTTGTCAGTTGTTCTTCCCAGCTACATTTACTTATGTATGTCTAATGGTTTTGCACTTATAATTCTCCCTGCCTCAGTTAAACTAATAGCTAGTACCCTTCCCTGTTACCCTGATACTCTTCCTTGTCGTAAGGCAAAGTTGCTGACTGATGCTATGCAAAGTGCAGTGCTCAATTCTTGCAGTTCAATTTTGACCCACTGGGAGTAGAATTTTTTCACCTGAGAGGTGTTTATGGACATCAGAAAAATGATAAAAACCTCCTTGGTCAAGGACCTTTGACCCTTGAATGTGTTACAAGGCATTTTACTGGACAATAGGTACATACTGACAGTATGTGCATACAGTGCTGACATATGTCACTGCCTATATCTCTTCCCTTTTCCAAGAATTTCTGATCTTTTCTGGACTGAGCCAGACCCCTGATGTGTGGTCTTGGAACTATGCCAAACATTTTAATATGTATGAAACCAATTCATATAGGTGGGAAGGAAAATATAACTCAGTTAATTAAAGTTCTTCGACTCACTGTTCATACAAGAATTTGGCATTTATTTACAACTGTCGTGGCACCTTGTCAGAAGGTTATTTACTGGCTTTGCTATCATTTCGTGCAGAAGGCACTGTCAAAATTAGTTTCATTTTCTTCCAAGATTTCAGTTCTTTCATTTTTATACAGCTGTGATCTTGCCTTGGCAGATTCTTTTGCACTTTCCTCATAGGTCAAGTAAAGTGACCTGTTAAACCAGCATTACCAATTTCAAAATATCTTTCCCACCAAGTTAGCTGTATAGACTGAGGTCTGAGAGTAATAGTGTTTAATCAGCTGGTTCATAAGCAAGCACTCCGAAAGCTGGCATGCAACTGTTAGAACAGTAGTAGTCACTCTTGATCAATTTCTAAAGAGAACTAGAAGTCTATATCAGATATCGAAGCTCCCAAGGCCCTCTGCCAACCTCTCACTAAACTTCAAATGTGACAGAAACATGGAGGTTAATAACGGTAACTTCTTTACAGCAAAGAAAGAAATGTGACTCCTTGCTTAGAAGTAGAAAACATTAAGAAAGAAAACATTAACTTTGTCCTGAAAGCTTGTTTGAAACTCTCAGAAAAACTTTTCTTTCCTAATTTCTTTCTCAACCTTATGGATCCTCTTTGTAAATGTTTGTGTTGTCAATTCCAATTGTCCTTTTCAGAGAAGTAACTTAGAGGCTTTCATCGTCCTGTCTTAAAAACATTAGTCCCAGCAGGTATCTAACTCTTGCATCAGGTAACATGTAAATCTTTTCTCCTGTTTATCAATCTTACTAGTTACCAAGTGCAAGATAAGTGGCTCTGAATGATAGGAGATGTGCATGTTTTGGAATGTCTTCTTGGCATTCATTCTTGGCATGTTAATGCATATCAGTTAAGTGGCAAAAATACTGGAAATCTTCCTCTTTTCAGTGGGCAAATCTGTACAAAGTCTAATGACACCCAAGAGGCCCAGCATCTGTATACAATTAGTTGTCTCATTTCCAGACAGATATTCAGTTCTTGGCTGACAGCCTTGTTGGTACTCTATGGAGACGTGTTCCTGGGGTACGAGCAGGCTAGCCATATGAGGAATGAAACAAATGTTCAGATTTCTTGTGGAGATAAATCCTTCTGGTGCAGTACTTAGTTGGATGGATCCAACTTATTCAGAGTGGCAGAAGGGCAGGGATCACCTTAAAACTCTAATCGTTCTGTCTCTGCTCCTGATCTGATATCATGATGCCATCTAGGCGGGTGCAAGTCAGTCAGGCAAGATGTCTGCTATTTCTGAAGTTATGTTTTATGTCAGGGACTATTATTTTCTCTGTCTTGCCCACTTCGTAGTCTGCGATTATAAAATTCTCCATAAATTATACACTTCTCAATTTGTCTAGACACTGCCTCAATAAGCAGGGTGCCCCAGACCTGTATTTTATAAACAACTTAATCAGGTGAAAATCTACTTCTTCAGCCCCTCCCTGCTCCACAAGTCACAATTACTGACAACTATATTCTTAGCAGTTTTGGACTACTCTCCACAGTAAAACTGTACAGGAATATGCCTCTACTTAAAAGTATAGTAGGTTTCTTTGCTATATCTATAAATTCAGGTTGGCTGTCCTAAGGACATTTGACTAACAATACTAAAATAGGAAAAATTTCACTAAACATAAAATACAGAAAAATGCAGTGTTTGAAGTCCTCCCTTCTGGGATTAAAGACATTAAAATAATCTTTATTTACATATAAGTAAAGCAAAAATTCAATTCATATTAAATTATAGAATGAAATTCACAGTTAATTAATCATGGAAGTAAATTGATCAGGCATTGGAAATGCTAGCAATTTACACCAAACACTATAAAGGCTGAAAAAGTCTGTTCAACCATCAAATAATTTGTCTGAATTCCATGCCTGCAAATAAATTTCTAGTAATGAAACTCACATTTGGATATATTTGTGTAAAATAACTAGTGGTTATTTGTAATCCAATCAAAATTTGTATTCTTGCTTAATTAATCACTGTGGTGTTTTGGAGGTTTTTTTAACCATAATTTTGTCACTTTAGTAAATCTGTGATTTATTAACGATAGCTTGAGATTAATAAATGACAGCTCTTACTCTAATGAAGATCTTCCTAGCATGAGTATTAACTTGACAACTTCACATAATTAAAAATATAGTGAATGCAACTAGGTATGCAAAACTTCTGGAGTTCGTTGCTAGACTTACTTTGGTGACAGCCACCACAAATATTGCACTACTGGAGTAGCAGAACCTTTTGGGTGGCTTTTAGTGTAAAATCATTATTCTAAGCCCCAGAAACTTTCGAGGCTAATTCCTCTATAGAAATATTTAAAACCCCAATATCTTCTACTAAGAGTGAAAAGAGTATCTGATACACTTACTTTATTGCTAAGTATAACCTAAGAATAATGTGTCCAATAGGGTGCACCATAATTGTCTCTGCCAATTTGCCAAGGAAAACAACTAAACTTGAAAGGTTTTTTCTGGTCAAAGGTTATGTTTGCTGTTGAGTTTTCTACCTACTTAAAAGTGTGTCAGTTACTAAAAGAACATATGTTCTGCCAAACTTCTACGTTTGAAGACTTTTTTTGTTTGCAGTTTACGTGACAGTTTCCCAAAAGAAACTCTGTTGACAGCTTTGTATAGTTCCTCTGTGTGACTTGTAATGCATCCTTTAAGAAAAAAAACTCTTTTGAAATAAACATCTCTAAAATGTGCTTGTATCCATAAAACAACATCTTCTGCCTCCTTTTTAGCTGACTTTAATGCTAAAAAGTTACTTATGGCACAGACGGAATGTATAAATGTCTCTTCATTAATCTATGACTCAGGCTTAATGAGTACTGAGATTTGGGGTTTGGGGACCATTAATACAATTCTACCATTTACCCAGCTCTGTGACATCACTACCAGTTAAACATAACCTTGTAAACGAATGGTATTCTTGCCATCTATTAATTGCCTCCTGGGAGTGAAATGTCTGTTAGCTTCATTCAGTGTAGCTTTTTTATACACAGATTTCTTAAACATTAATCACTATGTTCGAGTTCGCTGTCTTTCAGCATCTGGCCCCAGGATAAGATTATTGGTTTTTTGGTGCCACATTTTGATGGGGAATTAGGAGAAATATATATTCCTTGAACTCCAACCACCAAACTCCCTCTGGTCTGGACAGATAATACAAAGATAATATCCAGTTAAAAATATTTGAGATTTTTTTCTTTGTTTCCTTTACTTTCTGCCAAAATGAATAATTTGTTGCATTAGTTTTCCATGCATCCTTCCCAAGAAATCAGATGACTCAAGAGGAAGTCAGAATAGGCTAACTGATGTACCTGTCTTAAGCCCCAGTAGAGGAAATAATTCCGTTAGGTCTTTGTATGCCCTAATCACCATCCTTAGAGCTTAAGTATCACAAGCTATTATCACAGGTACAGTCTAATAAAACATGCTACAGTCATTCCTGATAGCATAATAAATCTGCCTTTCACATACGTTAAATGTAAAAATTTGAAAATATATATTCAGGTTTCCAGCATGATTTGAAAGTGATCCAACTGATGTGAAGTAAAATCTTTTTTTTTTACAGGTCCAGTTTATGGGTGCATCATTATACACAGATAATTTTCAGATTTGTTTGGATCATTTTCAGCAATCATATTCAGTCCCACAGAGCTTATCATCTGTGCTTCACAGCTCCTGACAGTTCAGGGTCACATGCAGACCTAACATAAAAGCCACAGCATTTTCTGGCTTGAGTTCTGTAAACTCAGGAGTACACAAAAAGGTTATATAATGTTTCTACATTTTTTTTATATTACCGCAGAAACTGCTCAGTCAGACCAAATTGTATTGCAAGGGATGAGGAATCTCTGTGATGTGACCAAACCAATAAATTATGCCTAAAGATTCTGGATGAGGAATCTCTGTGATCTGACCAAGCCAATAACTTATGCTTAAAGATTCTGGATCTTAATGAAGTGGTACATTGAATAGGAGCGAAGACACTGGTTTTCTTTTACTGTGACTTCAATTCCAATGTTGTTGGTTTTCTTTTCTTTTTAACTTTTTCCAAATGTTTTGTACAGTGTTATTTAAAACCTTGATAGTGTTACTACATTAGTCAATTTCGTTTCCATGCACTGCCTGTAAACTGTATTTGTGAGATATTGAATCAAACTATCTCACACTAGCAATACAATGTGCTCCCAAAGGCTTGTGTTCTCTTTCCCTACAGAAAGAATGTCAGTTCAGAAACTCACGTCATGCTTCAAATAATTTATTATAAGAATTTATTGCACTTACCATACAGTAAGTAGTTGTGAAATTAATCTCTTCACAATAGATTCAGTCATGATATGTTTGCAGTTATCAAAATCTTTTGGAATCAGAGCTGATCAGCTTGATACCACATCAAGTTTTACAGGTGCCATTAAGCACACCAGAAACACATCACTGACTTTAAAATAACATATCCTTCAGATTTACACAATCAGAACTCCACACAGCTTCAATTATCTTCTCCAGTGTTTTGATCACTATCCTAGCAGTTACTAAAAATTTTGATTTTTTTTTTTCTACGGCGAGCCACTGTATTACCAAACAAATAAAATGTATACCTGCATCCCATTTTGGAAAAAAAAACAAATCAAAAAACCCAACACCAAACCAAAAAGCTCCTGTGTAATCCCTTGGCTGCATGGGGAGCTGTGCAAACCTCCTTTCAGCTATCTTAGGAGTGATTCCCTCCAGCAATTCCTTGTTTCTGCTTTCCATCTCTCCCCTGTAACAACCTCCCACTCCTCCATCCTCTGTATGAGCAACTTACTGATCCCATTGCCCATGCCAGCATGTCTCTACTGAAGAGGCCAGTGGCTCAGCTGAGCGGCGTGGGTCACTCTGTTCCCTGCCTTGTCCACCATTGCAAGGAGGTGGTGTTCACCACAGGGTTGCTGTGATGCCTCCACTGCCTTCAGCATCATAGAATCATAGAATCATTTAGGTTGGAAAAGACCTTTAAGATCATTAACTACAACCGTTAACCTAACACTGTCAAGTCCACCACTAAACCATGTCCCTAAGTGCCACATCTACATATCTTTTAAATACCTCCAGGGATGGTGATTCAACCACTTCCCTGGGCAGCATGTTCCAATGCTTAGAATCATAGAATGGTTTGGGTTGGAAGGGACCTTAAAGATCATCTAGTTCCAGCGCCCCTGCCATGGGCAGGGGCACCTCCCACTAGAGCAGGTTGCTCAAAGCCCCATCCAGCCTGGTCTTGAACACCTCCAGCAATGGGGCATCCATGACTTCCCTGGGCAACCTGTTCCAGTGCCTCACCACCCTCACAGTAAAGAATTTCTTCCTAATATCTAATCTAAATCTCCCCTCTTCCAGTTTAAAACCGTTAGCCCTTGTCCTTTCACAACACTTCCTGACAAAGAGTCCCTCTCCAACTCTCCTATAGGATCACTTCAGATATTGAAAGGCTGCTATAAGGTCTCCACGGAGCCTTCTCTTCTCCAGGCTGAACAACCCCGGCTCTCTCAGCCTGTCCTGATAGGGGCAGTGCTCCATCCCTCTGATCATCTTTGTGGCCTGCCGCTGGACCTGTTCCAACAGATTCATGTCCTTCCTCTGTTGAGGACTGGTGTTGAGGTTCCAATGCTTGACAACTATTTCTGTGAAAAATTTTTTCCTAGTATCTAATCTAAACTTCCCCTGGTGCAGTAGCCTTGGGCAGATCCCATCTGTCCCCATAGACTTATGAGTGTCTAAGCAGTGTAACAGGTCACTAATCATTTCCCCATGTATTACAGGGGCTTCAGCCTGCTCCTTGTACCCTGAGAACAACTGGTGTTGCTATTAAAGACTGAGGCAAAGAAGGCATTAACTACCTCATCCTTTTCCTCATCCTTTGTCACTATGTTTCCCCCCACATCCAACAAAGGATAGAGATTCTCTTTAGTCCTCCTTTTATTGCTGGGGTATTTATACAAACATTTTTTATTGTCTTTTATGGCAGTATCCAGATTAAGATCTAATTGGGCTTTGGCCCTTCTAATTTTCTGCTTTCATCACCTCTTTCCACACATAGGAATCTGCACCCCCTTACTTCAGCGCTCTCTTGTGGGGCTTTTGGTTCCTGTGTAAGCACCAGTGAGAAGTGGGAACTCTTCATGCAGGGAGGCAACAGGTGTGATTGAGAGCTTTTCACAAGAGGGACCTGGGAGAGAAGAAAGATAGGGTGGGAACATGTGTCAAGGGAAGGGTGAAGGAAAAGTTCTCTTGGTCAGCTGGTTTCTGTCTGCTCCACCAGCAAATATTATTAATCTGTGTAGCAGATATCCAGCTGAGCTTTTGTGGTGGCAGCACTTCAGATGATGATCTACATTTCTAAATTGCTACCCATGTTAACGGGGGATTAGAAGAATCATGAATAAATGGGAATACTTAGCTCAGGAGAAATATTTAGCCTAACTTTGGACTCTAATTTACCATAAAAAAGAACTTGCAACAAGGCCCTTCATTTCTTCTCCTTTTGACTCATACTAATACAGTTAATTTACTTTCAACACATTAGCTGAACTGAATTAGTCATAAAATTTGACTGAAAATGAACAAAAAAATCAATTGCATTATGACAGACCGCAAGAAGACAGGAATACTTGCTTTGTAAAGGATGCAAAATTTCAGGAAGAAATTATAAGCTTCCACATACTGTGGATGAGCAAGGACTCTACATTTTTTCAGACCTCTTAAGAAGGAAACAAGCTGTTGAATTGGGATATGACAGTTCCTCCAGGCTATATTACACTATTAATTATTCTTTGTTGTTAGTTAAACAAGTTATCCAAAAGTGTGGTTCTGTCATTGCCATATGGTTCCTGACCAACAGAAGAGAAAAGATATCCCACAGAACCTTGTTAACAGAAACCACACAGCAGTTAAGCAATGGTTTACAAGTCTTTACAACAAGAAACACAACTCACTCTCTTGAAAAGTAGTAATTTCATGCATGGTCCACTGTGTTTATGGATATGAAAAATAGATAACTTGTGTCTAATAAAAATGTTAATGTAGGCATTACATATTCATTAGGAAACCGCTGTAGCTCTTCTTGATAGTGGAATTTATTGGTTTGATTTGTTCATTCAAGATGCTGCTATTCCTCAGATGAAGAATATTTTTATTATTTCTAACTTAAAAGCATAAACCATCAATCTTGTAATTTATTTATTTTATTTATATTACAGAACACCTAAACGAAGTGCCTATGTACATTGCATAGAATCATAGAATCATAGAATTATTTAGATTGGAAAAGACCCTTAAGATTACTGAGTCCAACTGTAAACCTAACACTATGAAGTCCAGCACTAAACCATGTCCCCAGGCACCATACCTATGTGTCTTTTAAATACCTCCAGGGATGGAAGGTGTGATTAATTTTCCTTCTGATTAACATCTAGTGTTCTTCTTTGACTCCTTGCTCTCCCTGCCGACGCACACACTAAATTCACACATGATGTCTCGGTGGCTGCGTTCAGACATCTATGCACTGAAAGAAATTTCCTCCTTTGTATATGCCAGCTACGGGCTGTGAGAACAATCTGGATATCCATAATCCCAAAGTATGTCTCCCATTTTATATAAGTTAGTATATTTTTCTGGCCCCTAATTTTAGCTTCTAAAGCCATGTCGGTTTTAGCTGGGCACTAATCAATTAAAGTCCCTGAGGTAATTGATCAACAGGAAAATCTATGAAATTCACCAAATGACTAGTATATAACAGTAATGACAAGTAAATAATCACTGGAAGAATGTTTGGAGTTGTTTTAGAAACCTCCCTTAATAAGTCAATATCTTTTTTGTCCCAAACATCTCTGAGAAGGAAAAACATGAAGGAAATACATTTGTAATGTAGCAGCTAAGACAGAAGCGAGCAGGGAACTGGTAGAGGAGCTTGTGCATGTTGCATTTCCTGCTTGAGGAGAGTTATTGAAAACATGACAGAGGCTCTAATTATACTGAAACATCCATTGCAAAACAACTGTTTAAATTTTATTTGCTGATATGGCATGAGAACTTGTTGCAACACACTGACATCTGTGGGTATTTAAACTTATTTGATTTGCTGAGTTAGCATGGGAACTAGATTCAATGCTTTCTGACATCTGTGGATATTTAAATGTGCTTATCATCTTTATAAATCTTTGCTTGTGTACTTCACAAACAAAATAAACATTGGTTTGGGTGACAAAGCAAACATAGGAAGACAGTGAGATAGGTTCAGTGTCAGAGATTTAGTATGCTAATTCAATTTGTCATGAAAATGTCAATTTCCATATTAGTTGCAATAAATTTCAAATAGTGAAATTTAAAAACAAGAGTAGGAGGTGCAGAAGATGTCTAGCTGCACCATTAGATATCTAGGAGAGGTGTCTTCTAACCTAGATATATGAGTGGGTTTTAGGGGATCAATGCTTATTGTTCCCTCCATTCCTCATTTCCTAATATCTCTTGCAACCCGCTGAGTGGAACCTCCTGAACCGTTCAGAGTGAAAAGGATGATAAGGGAGAAGAGGCAGTACTGCTTTTGAGGTAGCCATCATGTTCAACACCAGCTATGTCTCTGCCATTTTATACAGCCAAGTAGGTCTGAAACAGTCATAATGCCTGAGCTTGAGATTTATTTGGCCTCAAAGGGAAAAAGTATATGGGGTAGTAGTGGTTCAACACTGCAATGCTCTGAATGACTTTGTCGTGTTCAAAGCATGACACCTATAATACCTTCCCTAGAAGTCACTGTGATCTGATCAGAGTTCAACCTCAACTCATATTTCAGCCTTAGATGGGTCTGTGTTTGGCTCCTTGCCGCAGCACCCTCTCCACTTCTGGCCAGCCTTCAGTGCTGGCTGCCAAACATTGTCTCCCCTTTATGGTCCCAACCAGGTTTATATCCATGTACTTTCTCCATCACACCCCTGGAACACCCTCATACTCCTGTTGAGGAGCACTTCAGTTGTGATAAAATTGACTTTTGAGACCTGGAGAAATTTATAGATGATACCACCAGATTGACTCCTTGCTTCCATCTTTTTTTATTTTACCATTTGTCCTTAGTTCCAATCATTCCAGTGTTATCTCCAGTGAAAGTTTCAATTATGCTACAGTATACTAGGATAGTGTTTTCCTGTCATATAACCAAGTATATTATAAATAGGCCTTTAATAGCCCTGAATGCTGGCCTTTTCTGGAACATTAGCTATTGGAAGGCACAGTTTCTTGCATTCACTCATGAGTTTCTTGTACTCAGTCTGTAATAAAATCTATTGCTGAAGTGGTATTTTGATGCTGACAGGAGAATAATACATAAAGCCACTTGTCCTAGGTGTCCCCTATTTTGCTGTCAGCATAGAAATTACTGCATTTCAATCACCTGTTCTCACTTGTAAACCAAGTATGATAATAATAATTCCAGCACAGAGACCTTTCCTCTTGGAATTTGCCTTTTTGAGCTTTGGGTGTGCATACACTTTGTACAAATTTTGTGGACACAATACAAGGTTAAGTACCAGAGAAATCAACTGCAAGGGGGTGCTCAACTTTGTTTATAAGCAAGTAATTCTTTGAGGAGATTGGTGATGATAACTGATAGAGCTATCCTTTACTTCTAGAGCTGTGAAACAAAACAGTAATTTGTTTTCCTTGGCAAATAAATGAAGGAGGAATTCTGGTGAAGATATATGCATAATTATATAGATATATTTGAAAAGACTTCCTGAATTTGCAGTAATCTAGATGACTAATACCACATCGAATCACAACTCAAGAAGGTAAAGGTTTGAGGTGCCATATTATGCATGCATCCACATCAGAGAGAGATAAAAATAGAGAAATCACCGGTGCCTCAAAAATTCTATTAGAAATTATATATTGAGGAAAAAAGCTGAAAGCAGTAAAAGTCCTTATATGAAAATTACATTTGCCTAAACTGTCAGAAGAAATCAGGAACAATTTAAATAAAACATTACCTCATGAGGAAACATAGACAGTAATTGATGATCTCATTTCAGTAAAACATCATGTCCAAATGGGATTAGTATTGAATTCCCCCCAAAATATACTGATATAATTTTACCTTGCTCAAAATATATTCAGGCTGTTCTGTAAAATGAATATTTTTTTCCCTGTTCAGAGGCATAGCTACAACACTAATTGCATTTGCTTGTGTTCTCAGAATATTGCAATGGGAATATTTTAATCGTTTCTAAATGAAAATAAATCATACTAAAAGAAAAAATAGTGCATTAAAGATTTTTCCTTGTGTTGTACATAATGTTGTTGAAGAGATACTTGCAAAAGATTGTCTGACTGTATGCCTGCAGTCATGGAAGATTTCTGCCTTCGGCCTGTGAAATGAGGCTGCTTAGACTAATCTGAGAAGCTCTCACTGTGTCACAGCCAACTTGGTGAAACAGCACCTTGGGTTCTCTGAAAGTGGCAAGCGCAAGCTGTAACTTTATCTGTGTTTTGTGTCAAAATGTAGCTGTAGCAGAGATTTTCTGAATTTCCATAATAATAGCAAGCAAACATCACTGATCAAAGATCCTTTTCACTAGCACTGACAATCACAATTTATGGAGAGTCAGTGGCAATATACAGAGGACTCTGAATATAAAGCATAGTCCATCAACAAAACCCCACCAGTCTAGTTTGACTCCTTACCTTTTGTCTGAGAATTGTCTTATATTTCTTCTATTTGCTTCCCTGTCTGTCTCCCAAGGACTCTAGGGGACCTCCATTGCCCTCAGTGATAAGTGAGTTACCCTCCTTGATAGACCTCATGTCACAAGTCAAATTCACATATGGGCAGTCCCAAAATGCTATGGACAGATGTTATGAAGTGCTGTAATGGATTAAACTAGCTTTGGGGGGTGCGTGCACACATATGTGTTTTGGGATCGTTTTTAAATAGTATTTTTTTTTGCAGAGATCAGGAGTTAATTCGGATCTCTTGGGGCATTCGCCAAGATGCCTGTATTTCAGTGGGAGGCAGCCACTGCGTTTCTGGCATCTAAAGGCAATGCCTTGCACAACGGTGGTGGGATGAGCTGCTGTGCTGTCCTCCAGTACTCATACCTACTGCTACTCTGTCTGGGCTCAACCAGGCACACTGGCAGATGCAGCCTGGGAAGCAGGCAGCAGAGTATTGCAGGAACCCCTGTTTTGCCCAGGAGGGGAGAGCGTCAGGAATTGTGACAAACTACAGGTTAAGATGACACAAGCTGTGACCAGGGAAAGAGAGGGATGTGAGAAGGAGTTGTAGGGACTTAAGAAAAGGATAGAGCAGAAAATCATCACAGTACCTATCTGTGGTGGTAAGCCCTGGATACAGAAAATGGGGTATGTAATAATGGAAAGAAGGCTCAAGTGTGTCTGAGCGTGCTCTCAAGTATATCTGTTATGTTTTGCCTGTTTGTAGAGTAACTGGATCATCTATTGAATTGTTGTGAGTAAAAGTTCATACTGTTAAAACTTCTTTGATTTTGGCCTTACCTTTCACATGTGTGTCCTTCAGCTAAAGTCAATTCAGTATCTGATGTCCCCAACTATTAATCCTTTGACACTAGGAAGAAAACATTTACATAATCACTCACTGAAAGCAGAGTTAGAAGGAGAATATGCTTTGCTTAATTTCAAAGTACAACTACAACTTCTCTATTATCTTTAAAAGTGCAGGACCCCAGACAGAAGAGCTGCTCTTTTAAGACTAAGCAAGTAAGAATAGGACATAACAGAAGCTTTTGTCAAGATGATATCCTAAAGTAGAACAGAGAAGAAAATTTACCTTAAGGGATCTAAAGTAAAGTTTTTACCTTGGCACCCTATTTGCACTGGCTGCCTTCTATAATCAGTAGAGCAGGATCAATATTACCAGAGGCCATTCAGTTTTGAGGCACCCCAGAAAGTAACTCAGAGGCTCTGATTATATTGAGGATTGTTAGGCATATTATTCAGGTGCCTAAAATTAGGCATGATGAACTGAAACCTAATCAATCAAAAAACTCTGAGACCTCCATTGACAGCACAAGAGTGGAGACTGTCAGCTACCTTCTCGGTATTAAGTTTCTGATAGGAAAATGCAGAGCAGCAGCTGCTAGAGCTCTACTCCACTGCCTAAACAGTGGCATGTATTGAGCACTGCCTCAATCCAGTAAATGCACTCTGTCAGTGACTGCACAGAGAATAACACTCCTTATCAAGGCACCAATGCTCCTTGCTTGCAAACCATGTGCCTGACTGCTCATGGCTAGAGATATTCACAGCTGATGTGTCTGGCTTTCATTTTCCCCTGCTCAGGTTTGTCTGACTGTTCCTTAGCCGACAGCGTGTGATAAGGATTAGGAAATGTATGTGATGGTCTTGGAGATAGTGCAGTGTCCACTGTGGACCATGAAACATGTAAATCAAAGTAAACATGGATTCATCTTGTTTTGGTTGTGGTTAGTTGTTCTTCCTCCTATCTACAGGTCTTCCTCTGCTGCCTCAGCCAACAGTGATTCAAAAAAGCATAAGCTTTTAGTGGTAAAAGAACTTCCAGAGTGTGGCTTTGATATTCTTCTGTTTTTTTCCTGTTCAGCAAGAAGTTTAATACTTAGATACTGTACCTGTTTGTTTTGTATATATCTTTTCCACCTCTATTCACTCTTATTATAATTCCAGTGGTGTGATGTGCAAGGTGTTTTCCATACAACCTGCAGCTCAGTGACCCTGAAAGGTAATGGATTCAGAGCTCTCAACTCTACCTGACCCATTGTTCACAATGAGCTACTTGTCATCTACATCACATCCTTCCGGGGTCTGAACGGTGTCACAGGAACATTTTATAAAGCACACAGCTGAAGAGAAGGGTACTGATGATACTTTCAATTGCCTCCGCAGTCAATTGTCATTTAATGGACACATCTTTTATTTATTTTAAGTATTTGGTCACATCAAGTACCAAATAACGTAAAAGCACAGAATATACAAGAACAGCAGGATAATTTCTGAGAGCATCATGCCCATATGTCGCAATGTTATCTGCCATTACATTATGCCTACATAGTATACAAGTTAAGGGGTCATTTGTGCATTCAACTTTATAACTGGGGTTATGCTTGTGAATCCAGAGTTACACCAGGTACATTCTCAGAGGTCTGACTTGAGGTTCACCCAGGGGCTTATGCAAGCAACACACATGTATAGACTTAATGGAGTTTGGGAAAGGCTACAGCATTGCTGCAGCCTGGGGATGCTGAAAGCAATGGGGTTGCGATGAACACAAATCCTGAAACAGTCAAGCTGATTGGAAACATCTGAAGTCAGTTTTGCGTTCTCCAGCAAGCTTAGCTAACCTTTGTCCTAGGCCAAGAACTACCCTATTTAAGTCCTTGAGGCTGGCAGTATTGAGAGTTGCTGTTGTCATTGCTTGTTCTTCTTCTGCAATATTCCAAGGCAGTCATTGCACTGGGTTTTGCCTACAGCCTCTGAAGTTACAGTCTCAGTTTGTTTCATCATCTTCTCCAAGCTAAAGCAGATTTCAGCTAGGAGGTAGGTATTTATAAATCAGCAGTGAGTTTGCCAAAAGCTTAAGCAGGGAATTATACACAATCCAAACTGTACTGCATGTATGGACAAGGTTAACATAACATTTCCTAATATTTAAATTTAAGTTATTGAAGTTCCATTAAAGAAGAAGCAGACAATATAGCTGGAAAACAAAAACTTTACTTCTGTTTTCCCTACATGGCATTTTAGCAAGGAAATTGGAAATATTGTCTCTAATCTGTCACCCACCGAATGGGCACTGGATTCATCCCTTTAGTGCAGCATACTAGTAAAACTTCATCACCTTGCATACAGCAAAAATGCTGAAACTTGAAATGTCAAAGCATATTTTAGATTAGAGATTGTTCACTCAGGTCTTGCCCTATGTCTCTTCTCCTCCTGTATGCCAGTCTCTGCAGTGACTCTCCTGCCTTGGCCCTACAGCATCCACTTGAGCTTTGTTGTGGTAGGAAGTTTTAATAACCTTGTAACTTTGAACAGGAGGATTTTGGGAAAAAGCCTGGGGTAAGGGAGGGGTGAACTGGTCTCTGGGAACACCAATAGGTCTCACTGGTCTTGAGATATACTATGGTCACTGTTGTACCTTGCTGTGAAAGGCCACCTTCACAACTTATACTGTGAACTGGAACTAACCGTAGTCTGTGCCTCCTTCTCCATGGCCCTCATGTCCTTCATACCTCCTCTGCCAAACTCTAGGCCAAGAAGCTCCTTTGCCCCCTTGACTTACCACTTTTCAGCTGATGGCCACAGGATGAGAGTGCCAGCGCAGATGCTGAAGGTCTTCCTGATGTGCTTCACTCATTCTTACTGCTTGCACCCTCCACTGTTCTGCGAAAATGAATTAGATAGATACCAATGACTAAGTAGGCTGGGAGGTTTCTGCCTCCTGGATACTTAATTGGGGAACATAGGACCCACAGAAAGGAGTCACGTAGCTTCACAAACTCCCCGATTACTGCTGCTACTACTGAACAGTTCTGCTGCTCTCTTGCAACAACTTGTGCTTCCTGAGAAAATGCTGGAATGGGATGAGAAATATCTATTCCTCATAAAGGTGCTTTCCCCATATTATTATTTTGACCTGCTGATCTTCACAGATGAAGCTGTCATGAACAACTCTACCTAGGCGGAGGTTACCCTTGAGACAGCTAAATCTGCACTTCTCAAGCACCAGTGACCAGCTTGCCCTGACAGCAGAAAACAATGAAATAATTGCGGCTCCTGACTCTCAATATCTACAGACTTGATGCATTTCAATCCTTTTAATAGCTGAAATTCTGAGTGCCCTGAAAGCTGTTCCTGTTACTACACAGTGTAAATCACTAATGGGTTTGACTTTGACAGTCTTCGACAGTGAAGAGCTTTCACTGGGCCCCACACACATAGAGGTTTTGGGTTTTTTTCTATGTTGATGAACTGGAGGAATCTTCAAAAAAATATTCAAGTAGAGAGCTGTACTTAGATGCTCTCTAATATTTATGTACTTTCAAGAAATGGACCAAAAACATATGTGGCGTGGGACTGAGAAGAGAACGTTTTGCTTCCATTTGAGAAGTGAATGGAATAAACGTTAACTTTCCCCTGCTTTATTTATTTTTAGTAGACATAACATCAGACCACCAGAGCTTCCGTGCTGTTAATCTGCCAGTGTCAGAAGTGCAGTTCTTTCAGAGGGTGGTTGTGCTGGGGTGAAAAAGGACTGTGCTTTTCTGTCCTCCCCGCCCTCAGTTTGTGTCATGACACCTACAGCTGCTGTGTAAGGCCACCTGAAGGGTGTTTTGAGACATCTTTCTTTTTGGAAATACATTTATTCAGAAAGCAAGTATATTCTTATCGATTTTCAAGCTACAGCACATCATGGAGGCTCTGTACTCCAGAAATAATAGGAAATACTGGAAAATATGAGATTTGGATAACTACAATTAATACTATACATTCAGTGCATCTTCTATTCAATAACGAGCATGGTTTCTTAAGTCAGCCTTCAGTCTTTGTATGTAGTACAAGACATTGCCCCAGCAGATACAGAAGCATGTTTCCAGCCACTAAGATACCTGTTTCTTGCAGGGCTCTGCCTGAAGCACAGATGTCTTGTCCTGTCCTGTCACCACTACTCTCTGGAAGGCAGCAATATTCTATTTACAGTAGATGGATGTCACTTAACTAGGTATGTTTCTGGGGAAAACACTGGTTCCCTGGGCTGTCACCACTCAATCCAGATGTCTCAGGGTCTCTACCTTTGTTCTGGAACAAGAAACAGCCTAGCACCACCCCTGCAGTACAAATAGCAAAGTGAAGTGGAAATACTCAAGCAAGACAGCATGCAAACTAAGCAACTGTAAAACATAATGCATTACTATGAAATACTTTGAGACATAAACAAGTCAGGATCCAGATTTCACAGATACCTTTGCGCTAATTATCCCCTGTGCAACCTTTCATTTACACTTTCCTGATCATTTTTTTTGTGCAAGAGAGAAATTAATAAAGTGATGATCTCTAGGCTGCTTTTCTGCTGAGTCTTAGCAGAGTGAACCTGACACTATGAACATATCCATCAATGCTATAACAGACTCTGTAATACAGCTCTTTCACAACTAGCTCTAAAACACAGAGAGGACAGCTAAATGGCACCATTTTCTTAATGTAATAACCTTTCAATAATTTAATCAAAGCTACTGAGAAAAAATGCCCTTCAAAAAGTTCATGTAATTGCACAGCCCTGTCTTTAATCTGAGCCTTTATCTCAGAGCTCTTAAGAAAAAGAAAAATCTGGCAATGTATTTTCTCTAGTTCTTTCAAAGACTAGCTGGCAACAGCAGAAACTCCCTATTCAAAGCCTAGTATTTTCCATTTGTCAGAGGCCAGGAAAAGCCAAATGCGTCTGAGGATGTAAAGGTTCACTGGGGGTAAAAGAAGGAAAGGGAAAAAGACAGCAGCAATCTCTAAAGGGACTGCAGTCTAAAAGTGGTGAGTCTGCTCACAAGATTTATTAGCTGTTGACCTCCTTCCACCGCTTAGGTTATAATGTGATGACAGCCTGGGGGCGATGAAGAGAAGCCACTCTTCTTCCTTGATGCTGACCTAGAGAATTAGGATCATGAACCAGTCACAGAAGCAGGCCTTATAAAACCGTTCATGGTGATTGCATTGCCACCTGCTCCCCTGCTATTTAGTACATCAAGGGCAGTTGTCAATTCCTCGAAAGTCAAAACTGTTCCATGTCTTGCAGCTGCCCCCAGTCTTCAGGGAACAGATGCAAGTGAAATGTTGACATAATTCCTGGAACAGTATGATCCCACCTTAAGTGAGATATATATATTTTTTTTTAAATTGGGAAATTCAATATATTTTGAAGTTTTTAAAATACTGAAGATGGAGCAGTGTAACAAGTGGATCTGGGAAGGAATGAATATTTGGATTTTTATAGAAGTCTGGCAAAAGGTTCACCTTGTACTAGGGGAGCAAGGGGTGGGGCAAAGACATCTCCACCTTGCTTTCTGGCCAGCTGGGAACAGATCACAGGACCTTGAGCAAACAGCCTACCATCATGTCTTTTACCTCTAGAACAGAGCATAAACAAATTTTCATAGGAATGTGATATCAAAAAAAAGATTAATGAGAACCATTTTATTGACATGGCTAGACGTGAGTGAGCAGCAGACTTTTTTGGCTGGTTGGTCAAATCCCCACCCCTCACTCCACTGTTTTACTTTGTTAAAAAATTAGTTCACTAAAGATGACGTAAAAATGGAACCCCTTCACCTGAACCACAAACTGCTTCACTTCATGATCACATCAGTCCTTAAAAAATGATATTAAAATACTTTAAAATTAAAATTTAAAATACATTTTAAAATTAAAATGTCATTTTGAAATGAAAAAATTTAAATTATTCCATTGGAAAATGTCCCAACAGAAGAATCATCCTTTTCTTCTTCCTCCACTTTCCATCTGTCATTCTCGGCTAAAACTATTCCCCAAATTCACAAAAAATTATAGTCTCTTGAACCTACTGTTTTAGCTGAACCTATTCTTCACTGCCAAATCTACTGCTCTCTGATCCAGGCAGAGATTTAGGCTACCAGATTACTTTTTTTCAGTTTCAGTTTTTATTTCTTTCTATAGATTTTTATTCCCCTGTATTGTAGCTAGAAAGTCACAGTACCATCAAAAAACATGTATTCTCTTTTTCCTTTTTCTTACTTTTGCCTCAGTGCTAAAAAAGAATTGAAGATTCTGCTTAGTCTGCTTAGAAATTGAAGATTTCTACTATGAAAAAGACATCCTGTAAAAATGGTGTTTAATTAGAAACATCCAGATTTTTGGAGGGCAAAATTAATTTACAGTTTATTTCTGTATACTTGCTGAAGTCACTGTGTATAACCAAACTTTCTAGTCAAAAGAATTTAAATAGCTTTGAAGAACATAAAGTCTGTCCTGTCTCACTGAGAAGTGACAACAGCTCAACAACACCTTTACCATTCAATACAAGTAAGATTGTCAGATAACTCAGTCTAGAGAGGGCACAGGAGAGGAGTAGAGAGTGAAGTTGCAAGTGGCTCTATATTTTCGCCTATTACACAGTAAAACCACGTCTATAATTACAACATTAGTACTGATCAATTGTGCTGTTATTGTTGAGCTGTTATTGCTAAGAAAAGAAAATCTAGAAATTATATTTATGCTCTCAGCCATGCTGTTTTGTTAAAAAATGTAAAGAAACGTTAGGTCATACTTTTTATAGATAATTTTCATTTTCAGCGATTACACCAGGGAAGCTGAAATGGACTACTTGTTCTTTGAAGCGGAAGAAAAAAGCTTCTTCCTGAATCCTTCATTTAGACAAAGGCTTTAAAATACACCATTTTTACTGAACAAGCCTGATGGACCACGTGAGCGGCCAGCAGGAGAAGCTTTTCTCCTCCAAGTGGTATTGGACCACAGATAAGGGTTTCTGTGTAACTCTGGAGTGTGGACCTTGGCTGCTCCTGAGTTGATCAAGTCACAGGGCATTCACCTTCAATTGCCCGTTTCCTCTTGCCTCCCTCCTCCAGAGGTAAGAAACCTGAGACTCATTTCCCCTCACATTTTAAAGCATCACTACCTCTTCCCCTCCCTATGCTCTTCACCTCCACCACCTTGTGGTGAGAGGGTCCCTGGGAACAGCTCTTGTCACCCACATACTTATGAACAAGAAGGCAGGGACAGGATCTACCAGACCTTTTCCCACTTTTGCAGGCTTGAGAAGAGGAAATTCCTTTCCACTGTCCCCTCTTCCACAGTCTGAGTCCTAAAGTAAGGAAACTAACAATAAAAATAAAGCATCCTCATGGAGGAATTACGCTGTTGCCAACTCCAGTGGTTTTATTGTGATTTCACAACTTCAGGGCAGTTCTCACAGTCCTGGTTCCTGGAATCAGAATCTTATGGTAGATCCCGCTTTTCTATTTTAAATAAAGTTTTTAACTTTTGTGGTTATGGAGAAAAAAGACTTCTTGTGTGAAGTGAGTCCAAGGTAAGGAACCAGAATGCAAATAATAAGAAATCCCTAAAGCATTACTATTATTATTTAATCATCATATTTCTGGGGGAGGAAAAGAGTGTGACTGATGTTTTTTAAGTATTTTTAGGGATAGCAACAATTGAATGGGAGAAGTAGGATATCTTCAGTGCTTTTTCTGAATGTTGCAGTTACTGTTTAAGTCACATAATTAATTAACCACATTTGAGGGTAACAGGATCATTTCTGGATGTGAAAGGATTGACTTCAGAGAAAAAGAAAGATTTTGAGGAAGGGAATCAAGGAACAGGCAAAAAGAAAGATAGACCATGGAACTTCTTTTTTTATAACTTTTATTTCAAAAAGAGCAAATTCAGGTCTGCACTTTCTTTAGCTGTGCACATAGTACACTGGTTCATTAGTGACTATAGCAATGCTGTCTGTCTTGACTATGGAATGTTTCCCTATCAGAAACAACATTTTTACAGGCTTTTGGGTTTTGCCATTTACTACTTAGGTATTTTCTACTCCTAAGATAATTTCCTGCAGAGGAAATGCTATCGTTCTCATTCGAGTAGCATTTTTTAGCAACTGTTATTGTTTCCTCTCAGCAATTCTGTGTTTTGGGACAGAACCAAATTGTCTGTTTTAAATTCCATCTCTGTTACACTTTCTCCAGCATTGCTTATGAGACAGCAATTTCACAGCCCATAATCTGGAAATACTATAATAGAATCTACATAAGTGTTTGTGCTGCATTTATATCAAATTACAGGTGATAGCACTGCTGCTTGTGCTCATTATGATCATTTGGTACCATGAGATCCTCCTCCTTTCACAGGCTTGCATGATTTTAGTGGTGAATCTGATTCTGCAGTGCTGACATATGGACCCCTATAGCTATAAACACCATCTTTCTACCAGATTTTGTGTAGACTGAATGTCTTATCTCTACTTATAAATGTCCTATGTAACACACATACATCTTGGAGAAGACTACAGTGATGGTGGCACCCCTAGAAGCAGATATTACCCTCTCAAACCTAATATCTTTGTTTGAAGTTAAATACGTATGAGAAATAACCATAACACGGTTCCAGCCAGCCATGCATGGCCTTTTAAGTGCATTCCAAGTGTTGTTCTCTGATTCTGGTGTTGTATTTCCCTGCTACAAATGAATCAGTCATAGTATTTAAAGAAGTTTTTGCTATGTTTATCTGTGTACATGGGCTTGCAAGTAATTCGGTGTTTGCAAAAAAACCACCACAACATTTTTTTTTTAATGTCACAGTGCAGTATACAAGGGTGAGAATGTAAGACATTAAAATCATATTTCTACTGATCCAAACTCCATTCTGAGTTCACAGTCATTGATTGTCTTATGCACTACCATCTAGGGTCCACCACCACCATCACAAATCCTGTGTCCTGTTCCTCCAGTCTGCCCTGGAGCTTATTTGTATGTTTTTCCATCAAAAGGTGTTCACAATTATTGGCAAGTGGAACCAAATTCTTGTATGGTGTAAATCAATGTAAGTCGAATTAAATCAATCTGGCCTTGTATGAGTGAAGGCTCCAATGTGGAGGGGCACTGAATGAGTTTGGAGGGCAGTTATTTACTGAATAGCATAATTAAACCTTACATTGGATACAACTTTCTTTTACAGCTTTGGCTAACCAAATGTGTCAAGTTTCCAAATGAAAAAGAATATAATTGCAGGCCTCAGCTGCATAAGTAGAGGAAACATTCAACAATTTAGGGTCATTATTCATTGTCATAAGGAAAAGATTTTCAGGAAGAAGTAACAGATCACTTCAGATACTTTACACTCTAGTTATATATTTTAACCGAGCCAATGAATTTCTTTTACCTAGCCAGACAGCTTAGCCAGCTGACCCACTATTATAAATGGCAGCATGATAGAAGTCATTTCCTTGGCAGCTGGCCCTGAAAGATATTGTGGTAAAGGGTATTTTTACTCCTCTTTAATCTCCTCAATTATTTGCTACCTAATTTAGCTCATCACTAAGAAACAGAAAACTCAGCTTTTCACATTTAATGGAAATGCCCCTTTCTCCAGACAGGGAATCCTGCAAGAGGAACATCTTTGAAAAGCAATACCCTTGTGTTGTCCACCCTGAAGTCGTGGCAGAGGACAAAAGCTAAGAAATCAAATCACATGATTACAGAAGTTAGCTGGATATGGATCCTATCCAGAGCTTTTAGTCATGTTGGCATCCCTTTGCCTTGGCCATTGCTGCTGAGGCTTCCAGACCAAGCCTATAATTAACTGTCAAAAACTAACCAAAATTACAATATAATTCAAAGCAAACAATTATTTCAACTTATATTCAGAGTTTTCTTATAGTTTGAAAACTGTGACACAGATAAGGCTTTTCAAGTCTGTTGCTGAAAAGAAAATTCAACTATCTTCACTCTTATAGACAAAATTAAGTAACCAAAGTCACAACTCCTGAAGCATCACTTGAAACAGTTGCTAATGCCGTTCCTTTACATCCCTACCCATAAATGGTACCCGACATCTGCTTGCTGAGCAGTGAAGGCCCCTGTTACATTACAAACATTATCAAATGCCAGTGTTTCTCTGGTTTTTGGTACTTGACCATTGAACTCTCCTTGGCTTTGAAAAGAGAGCAAACTACTGTTTTCCAATTTTCCTAGGAGAGTCTTAGTGAAAATTGCTATTATATTGTGTTCTCCAGGGAGACTAGCTATTTATTATGTGCAAGCAAATTTTTTTCCTGAGGTATTGTAGTCTGAGAAGACGTTATAACATAATTTTTATACTTTCTGTAAGATGTTACATATGATTTACACACTGTAAAATTTACATCCTAAAAATATAGTACAAACACGTACATATTCTTCTTGTTGGTTAAAGAGGCAGTGTGCAATATAAAGGGATGAAGAAAACCCAAAATATTGCCACA
The DNA here is from genome assembly GCA_033628505.1 of Tringa tobata. Classification (NCBI taxonomy): domain Eukaryota; kingdom Metazoa; phylum Chordata; class Aves; order Charadriiformes; family Scolopacidae; genus Tringa; species Tringa tobata. The sequence goes on along the minus strand of JAHREE010000358.1, from coordinate 2,044,906 downwards.
ATATAATTCAAGGAGAATTGAACATAGCTAAGATCCTAAGAGGTAAAATGTGGTCTCCACCTCTGTCTCAGCAAAGTTCCAAAAACAAGGGATGTTCACATTTTTTGCTTTGAAAAGAATTCTGAAAAAAAAAAAAAAAAAAAAAGTACCTTTCAAAATTTACCATCATTTTATGCCTTTCTGATAGCTTTTTTTTTCTCTGTCTGTACCCACGTATTTTCTTAGGATGTTTAACGGTTCCCTCAGGGCAGGACCAATTATTTATGACATACTTCTTCATGTAAGATTTATTTGGAAAAACTGTTCCTATGGAAACTGCTGTTTTCAAACAGGTTTGTATTAACATTAAACAATAGGATTGCATATACAGTAGAGAATACATCTTTTACTAGCAGGCATATTCTAATGACTTTGACAGCCAAATAAATTGCTCAGAGGAACAAAATGAGGTATATTCTGTGATATGATCAAGTGGGCATTCAGCTGTCAGCTGGTAAGTACAGGAAATAACTCAGTTAATTTTACTGAAGTCCAGTTTGAAGGTCTCTTAAAATTTAAAAAAAAAGCTTTTAAAAATATCAGTCAGAAGCCTGCAGTGGAATGCTATGAAAGAACAGCAAATGCTTTGTCTACAAATAAAGCACTGAAGGTTTTTATTTCAGAAATGTCAAATTTCATGTGTATGACATACCTACAACTATACGGCTTTGGCACTAGAAGTAGACTGACAGGTCAAGATGCTACAGTCACTTCATTTCTGTGTCTTCAGGACCAAGCTCTTATAAATACTTTTTGTCTTTACGGTATTTTGCTGTTTGTTCTCTCCTCACTCTACCTCCTTCTTATCTTCTTGTCTTTGTAGTCCTCCAGACAAAATGAAGCATGGCACAGCTGCAGCATAGCTCACTTGAGCAGGCTTTTAATAAAAAAAAAATATCATTTTAATCTGCCTGAATAAACAATTTGCCTTTACAAAATAATTTAATAATCATAGAATGGTTTGGATTGGAAGGCACCTTAAAGAATATCTAGTTCCAAACACCCTGTCATGGTTCCAACCCCCTCTAATTCGTTAATTTTCTTGGTGGTATTATTAGCTCTTTAGAACTGTAATACTTTGTAATAATCTAGTCAGGAACAGGGCAAGGGAGGCGGAAGGGGTTCTCATAAAAATATCCCAGTGCTCCAGTTTGGACACTTCCTTTGGTCCCATGCAGAAGTTAATGCTGTTAAAACAAAGGTCCCTGCTACCTGCCTTTGCACAGGCAGGTTCATACTGTTTTTTTATCTTCTGAGTCATCTTCTTAAGAGAGTTGCAGAACAAATAACTTCCATCAACTTTCCTGCTGGAAATGCATTCTGTACATTCAAGTGGCCCTTCACTTATTTGAAAGATTAGCCAAGAGCGCTTCATTTTTAAAAAGGAACTAATTCAGCCAGGGACTGAATAAACTTGAAGTCCACAACGTGTAAAGGAAATAAACTGTGAATTCCAAGCTGGAGAGCTTTAACAGCCCAAGATGAGGTGACTGCAGAACTATCAGGAAAAAATAGTCTCCCTTTGCTACGCTGCAACTCCTGAGCATTTTGTCATGTGTACATGAAAGAGTATAAAGTGAAGAGAAGTGTATAAATTGGCCCCTCTTTCACAGCAGAGGTCATTTTCCAGTGGCTGGCAAACCCAAAGTATTTTTAAAGTGTGAAATTATAGAATATACTATATATAATGCAATATGTAAACAATAAAAATACTTTACTTTTAGAAAGTAGCTAAAGTAATTTCTGTCCCCAAGGGACAAAGGAGAAGGCCCTTCCCCAGTAGGAATAATTAGAAACTCTCCACTTTGTAGGGTGACAGGAAAAGTCTCAGCCCAGTTGTCTGTGATGTTTTTTTGTCCTCACGTGTTTTTTTTTAAAACTGAATGATTTGGTCTGTGGTGGTAGGTGCATTTGCCTAGACTGACACTTTGTGCAGCCTGAACTGGCTCTATCTACCTCCTGCTTGTTGATTGGATTTTGCCATCTTATTTGTACTGAATCCCAGGATGTTTCACTGAGCTGCTAGAGGCAGCATGTCTTCTGTCCTGCAGACTGCTTTCCTGAATTTTAACAATCCATTTTTGGGAAGAACTTACTTGCCCATTTGGATATGAGAATGAAACATGCATTGATTTCTTTTTTACCCTCTCATCTCACAAACAGGAGGGTAAAAGACTCAAATGGAGGAAACAGGAATTTCTACCTCCATACCTTGACAGTCTTTACCTTTTAACTTCTTATAGACTACAGATCTCCCTCCCAACTGAAAAACAAAAGAAAATTATTTATTTATTTATCTATTTATTTATTTAATTTACTGGAAGAAGGTCCATTGTGACCTGCAGGCTTATAACTGAATTAATTTCTCCAGTTTATATTCCCAGTGTTGTCAGCTTCTTTGATTTTGATTGTATTTTCTAATACGTAATTCCAGAACATGGTCCACTATGTCCCTATGAGAATCTTCACTTTCAGCCCTTTGTGACAACATTGAAAAACATAACAGCTCAACAGCCAAACGGCAGATGGATTAATTTTCATAATTAGTGATATGTATTCTCGTCCTAATGGTCATTGAGTGAGTAATAGTTTTGAATGTTTAATGTGACAGGAACTTCCTGAGTCAGACTTCAGTTACATGAAAACTGGAAGAAAAAGCATATTGAAATACGGATATATTGCTTTTAAACAAAACAAAAAGGAAGGCATTTTCACTTATGTTTCAGGTGTGCTTGTTAGGCACAGAAATACAGAATGTTATCGGACTAGGTCTCTGTGGTTTGCTGAAGACAGGGCATTTTCAGAAAGGCCAATGATGCTGTTGTTTGATGGGATATTTATCATTTTTTTCCAAGTCAGTGTGGGGCACTTCTGAAAACCTCACTCTTGACCTACTTAAAGTGATTTATATTCTCATTTAAAAAAAAAAAAAAAAAAAGAAAATGGGGAATTTAAGTCTAAACACCACTGTTACTGCCTAAATGCAACATTAGGTATCATAGGTGTTTAGTTCCTAAACATCACACTACTGCCACTTAAATGCACAGCTAGCTTGTTTTTCATCAGCACTTTCTCCAGCAACTGCACTTTTGCCTTTGAACATTAACACAGCCACCTCAATGCTACACAAATTGTCTTGGGCAAGATTTCTCTCATACCCATGATTCACAAAGCAGCATTTTTGAGCTTTTCTCATATTTGAGCTTGATCCTCTCAACCTGCTCTGGGTGTTTCTTTGAACTTCCCATGCAGCTCCACCTTGTTGGGATCCTGGCATCAAACCTCAGCCCTGGGGTCTCCCAGCCCCAGTAGACTAACCCTCCTGCACTGCAGAGGAGAGGACAAAGTGAGGGCATCAGAACCTCCCAGTCAGGGACGCTCCTTTGCCCAGTCTGCAGCTGGGAGCTGAACATGGAAGCTTCATCCCTCAGAAAGTTTCCCTTGCTCTTAAGATGTTAGTTGAGTAAATTTCATCTCTCCTGTTTCTCCTCTTTGTTCATATATTTCTATATTCACTGGAGAAGGGATGTGCATCTGAGTATCCCAGGTTAATATGAAGGCCATCATGTTTTTTAAACACTCTCAATCTCTATGTACCCAATGAATTTTTAAACTTATGCTTGAGAGAAGGAGGACAACAGCCACTATTCTTACCTCTGTTTCTGGAAAAAAATAATTAAGACTGACTCATTTTAGAAATTTCAGCCCAAGAAGGCGCTCATGGCTGTGAAGGAGGTGTTTTTCTATTCAGTCCAAAATTAGAAACATAGTGCATTTTGGTGGAAAATATCCCTGAGTCCTTATTCTTCTCCAATTTCCTATGGGCTAGCTCTATCGGATTCTGCAACCATCTTGTTGGCTTCTCTGTATCTGCTTCTACAAGCCCACGTTGATCTCCAGGCAACACATAGGGTGCCAAACTGGGGTTACAAATTCCCTAGGCAGCCAGGGGCCAAAATGTTGAACATCTCAGTGTTCAATAGTGTGGTGTCTAATCCTCCCTTGTGTACCTTGTATTTCTCTAGTTACCATACTGAACCATACTGAGTTGCTACATTTTCTTGTATGATAATACAGAAGTTTTATTAAAGCAGGAGCTGATCCAATGCATGACTAAAAACTTGAAATACGAAAAGAGATCAGTTGATGTACCCCTCTCTCCTGGTAGAGGAGAATCAGCAGAAAAGTGATTATTGATGCTTCTTAACATCATATTTCAAAAAATAAAAATTAAATAAAAAAGGAAATTGACTCAGAGAATGGAATAAATATCTAATAAAAGTTAAACAAAATTTCATACATTTGAACATTAAAGTATTTTAACCCTCAGAAATTACAGGATAGTACAAATGTAACATATGCCCCAACATTTTTTATTTATCTGTTCTGTACTTAGAGAATGGAATTAGTCAGCTGTCTTCAGAATTAAAATGGTTTCTTTTCTCTGACTTCTGTATTGAGTTTCTATACTTGATAATATTTTTACTTACACTACTATTGTTTTTAAAACACACATGTAATGTGCTACTCATTTGTTCATTCCAGCTTAATCAGCTATAAAAAGTAACCAAAGCGATGATCACTGGGTTTCATTAAATTCGTAGATCAATCTTGAAGACCAAATTGAAAAGCTTTATTTTTAACAGGATTATATCCTTTAGAGTCTTGTCTACTATAACAAGATAGCAGTACCTCATAGTATTTTTCTGCTGTTGTAAACATCTTTCTGATATCCTACATGAAAACCTTCAGTCCACATAGCAAAGGCATTTGTGAGGAAGAACAGACTCCTGTGGCTGCTTGCAATCACTGCCTAAAAAGCAGCATCGTTATATTCCAGTTCAGTATGAAACTTCAGGACCAGAGGAAACTGAGTGCTCATTTCTCTACAATTAAATTTCTTGTGCCTTTTGATCCAGTAATTTCTAGTTGTTTGTCTTGAGTCTTCAAGTATCTGTGTTTTCCCATGAGAAATGGCAAGGAAGTGTTGACTGACTGACAAAGAGGGATGGGCAAAAGCTGTATCTGGTGCACAATACAGAGCCTTCTCACAACAAATGCATGCTGATGCTAACCAGCAGAAATTTGTGATACACATGCTTGGCACCCGCCTTGGCTGCCAATCAGATTTGCAAGCCAGTCAAGCTCTTTATTATGATCTCTATGGATAATTATTTCTCTTTGTGTCTTCCCATCCATGTTTCCTATTTATCACTAAAAACAGGGTCTGTTATATCCTACTGAGAGACAAGAGGAGAATTTTCAGGGAGTGAAAAAAAAACAAACCGGAATTTTTATGGAACAGAGTTCCACAACAGATCTGGTTGAGTTTTAGTATATGCAACAAAACTCTTCTACTGAACTAGGTACGTGCCAAATAATAGCCAAGTGGAACACCGAGAAATCTGCCAGCAGCTTATTTTATTTGAAAAAAATGGATTAAAAGAACAAGAAAAGCAAAATCTTCCTCCTAGCAATACATTTGATATATCTTTAGTATTATGAAACACTTTGATGCTATCACGACAGATGCTACAAAAAACACACATCTGGTTGCAGTATTGTAAATGGGACTAATTCAGAGGCCAAAGTGATGAGCTTATTTTCACCTTTGTTGCAAAGATGACGTGAGCTAGCTCCTTAACAATCCCAGACAGTGGGGATTGGTAAAAAGGGGGACCCAGTCTGCAGGGGCTGGATGATTGGGAGGGGAAAGTAGAGGACATGAGTGCAACTGCATGAAGTGGAGGACATTGCACAAAGAAGAGTTAGGCAAGTACCTGGCAGAGGATTCTCCTGGAAGAGAAGGGTGTCAAGCAGGCGTTTTTGTTGGTGGCATTTTGAGTGGGTTTTTTTTCAATTTCTGAGGAAATTAACTTGGCTTAAAAGTCATAATGGGATCTGAACTGTGTGAAGGCAACTTAACCTTGAAGGTGCTCAGATGGAAATACAATAACTCATGAATGTTGTACCTAAGAGCAATTAATGTCTGTGTGAAAACCTGACTGGATGATACACAAATCCCCCTGACCTTCTCCTGAGAATTTACACGATTTTATTTTAAAAATGCCAGACAAAGTTCCTGTTAATCACCATCTAAAGGCATTACAGCACTATTCATATTATAGGGAGGGGGTGTTCAGGAAATCGTTACTTAATAAAACTGTACTAACTTTTCAACTCATTTCAATATTGAGGCAAGCATTACAACCTGGAGAACTCTAACACGTACAATTAAGAAAGCAAGTGAATCATAAATATAAACAATCCTAGAAACATGTTTAAACCTTGAATGGGAACATATGGTCAGTTTTGGTCAACCATTTGGATAAATTTGACCTATAATGGACTCTAGAACCAACAGAAGTATTTCATTTTTTTAGACTTTCTAATGGAAAGATAATTAAGAGAAAAATTGCCTTGCAATGTAAGCACAAAATTGTTGGACTAAATCAACAAATGAGAATATGAAGTCTGGGCTTGTTATCCAAGCTAAGAGAAATGCAAAACATATGTATGGCAGAGAAATAAATGAGAGATCAAATTCTGACTATAGTTACAGCCATAAAATTTCAGTGACCATACTTGGGCTACACAGTGATAGATTTTTAAAATACTGCTTTCTTAGTCAATCAAGGAGGTGGTTTTGTAGTAAGTTACAAATACATTTCTTTGACTTGAAACCGTCTCTTTAAAATGGCAATTTAATACTTTAGAAAATGAATATTTGCTGTAGAAGTTTTTTTAACAAAATATCTTAATAGAAAGGATCTTGATTCAATCTTTATACAGATTTTACATGCATGAACCAAAGCCATTGAAAAAACACATTTCTAAACTATAATGCATGTACAGAAGTCCATTTTACTTTTAATTGTCAGAGCAGGCAAACCACTTCCAACAAAGCACAAAAATAATGATTTTAGATAGAAATCATTCCTCTTACAAAAACCTACACAAGAGGCTGTTTTTATCATCTGTTCAGCTCAGTTTACAAGAAAATAGCAGTAAGAGATATGCAGAGCAGATTAGCCTTCTCCTTAATGAATTTCAGTAGATTTCAGGAATCAGGTAGCTTCAGCAAGAGTGGTCTCCGCCCCCTGGCTCCATGTTGCAGTCAGATCCATGTTATGTGGCAAAATAAGTTCAGAAATGGGGCTTTCCTAACTGTGCTGCATGCGTTGCATTTGTCCTGGAGATGGAAGAAAGGTGGTTTCAGGTAGGAAGAAATGAGAGATGCTGAAATTTCTGGCTGGTGTATTCTTGGCTGTGGGCAATTTGAGAAAAAGGACTATATCCTGGGTGAGGATTCTGGTTCCTCTTCTGACAAGAATGTTGAGTAAAATCACCCAGATAAATCAAGGCAACGTATTCTAAGGTCCTCACAGAAAACCAAAATCTGCACAGTGGTGCAACTGGAAAACATCAATCTTTAACCTCCGCTTCTTCAGAAGAGATCTTTCTTGCATAGTGCTAGTCCTGGGATTAATCTTGCCCATGCATCACTGTTACTTCCAATATTTTAACTAGCAAATATACTCCAATTTGTTTGTATGAGTGGCAGCAGCATACCTATAACTATTCACTTATGTCTCTCCTGTATTCTCTATGCTCCTTAGGTTCAACAAGGTCTTTACTCCTTGAATTAAACACACAGTAGAGCAAAAACACTGCAGCAATGAGGTTCCACATCTCTCACAAACCTTAGCCTTGGAGTTTCCACAGAGGTCTCTTCTGTCCATACTTTAAGACTGTTAGTGGAAATGTGTTACAATTCCACATATGCTGTTAGTGAACAAATCCTTCTATTGCCTGTCTGGAAAAATGACACAAAATCTTGGGAAGTGAAAAGCTCTTGGTTGAGCAGGTGAGCACCACAGGGTCTGTCAAAGCACTTGTCTGACTCCATCTGGAGCTTAACTGCAGAGAGCAGGTTAGGTGCAGGACTGAGCAACAGACAATGCCACTTCTTCACAGCACTCAGGGCTGCACTCATACAGGGAAAATATATAGTATTTTCAATGGCCAGAGTGTAATCCCATCTGAATTTTATATTTGCAGTGCTACTTGAATTGGAGAAAAAATGCTAATGGGAAATTAGAGCTCTGTTATCTATTCCAGAGGAGTAGTGGTATATGAAGTAATTATACTCCACTATAGAGTTGGCAGTGAATAAACAATAATTAATGGATTGTTTTAATGTGCTACTACAATTTTGATATCAGTGTTGGGCCTGAAATAATAGAGAGCTATTTTAAGACATTACTGAGCACGTGCAATTCTCACTTCCAATGACAAACTACTAAATGTAAAATTGGTCATTGAAAAGCTTCAAGGGAATGTCGAAGAGAGCATGCTAAATGTGCTTATGGTTTTAGGCAGAGCTAATGCAGAAAAAAATCTCTTTAAGATGCACATATCTTATGTGGATCTGAGAGAATATTGTTTGTTTTCTGGGGTCCACGTAATAGGAGAGAGGTAAGGAGGGGAGTACTAAGTGCCTGACGCCTAATAATTTCCCTCTCCAGCAGACAGCTTTGCTGGTGCTAGCTAAGAATTTACTAACCAAAGCAGTGAGCAGTGGACGGAAGGTGATTGCCCCCATGAGTCATCATTTCCTTTCATAAGGATCCCCTTTGATCCCCCAAAAAAGAGCCTTCAGGTTTTTCTAAGCATTTCCTCTCATCCTTCCTCCCCCTTGTACCAATAGGAAAGGCAAAAGAAAGAGAAAGATAATGCTTAAGAGAAAGTCTCAGAAGCACCAAGCAGTTTGCAAAGTGAAGTGTTGCATCCTCATAGCTTCTTAGGAGAAATCTAAGTACTTAGTGAAAGATTTCTCAAAATTTTTACTTCTGATATTTCTGATCTTTTCTCTATGTAGTCATCTATTTCATTAAAAGAAATATTTAGTGCTGTATCTGTCTTATTGTACTAAAAAATGACAATTGATCAATATTGTCAGTAGTAAAATAACAAATAACACATGAGGCTCACAATCTCTTATGAGGGGTAAAGAATCTAGAAAAATGTGCTATTGGTTTGGCAAATAAAAAAAAATTGGACTTATTTCTGAAAATAAGAAATTATCAAGACTAATTAACCTTGTTTCTTAGTACTTTTGACTGGAAAAAGTCCTATAGGTTCCTGCAGCTTCTACCAGCTGCTAGTGCTTGGCATTTCCCATCATTTTGTAGCCATGACAATCTCCATATGTGCATCTGAAGAGGCTCACCTTCCTTCCCTGCCGCCCTCTCTCACCTGTCACGAGAAATGACATCATGTCATCACTTATATGAGAAATGACATCAATTTAAAAAACAAAAGTCAGAAACAGAGCAATTACCTTGTAACTGCTTTGCTGCTTTACTGAAATAGATCTGATACCCATCTGACCCTGAAGATTTGCCTTTCCTGGAATCCCAAATAAATAGGAAGCAGAAGCAGAATTTAAAAAAAAAAAAAAAAAAAAAAAAAGATTTGCAATCATGATATGAAAACAGGGAACTCTAATTTGCAGTTGATGTCATCGATATGAGCTCTGTTTATCTGGGAGTAATACATAACACTGGAAAAAAATGTTTAACGGCTGCTGTAATTTCAGTTAGCTTGGTCAGTATTCCTTTGGGTGCACTTGCTAAGCCAGTGGGGTATTATTCTATCAGGTTTATTGCTATTTTCTCCATAGTATCTCCAACTTGTGCTTTTCATTAAGAACAGTGTTATCTTCTAAGTAGCACATTTAAGCTTTTCTCTTGGAGTAACAGCCTCTTCCTACATGTTCTACTTGATTTTGTTTTTATGAAGCTTTTTAAACTGTATAATCAATTCTTCTAAAATACCTGTGCCTTCAATCTGTTCTCCTGTGTGGCTTGAAGAACCGGCACAACTTTTAATTACTGCTTTTGCATCTTTTGACAGTACATTTCATGTTATTTGATAATTTTCAGTCAGAATCCAGAAAATCAGTTTATTTCTTAGGATATTTTAAATTATTGCTTTTGCTAAAAGGAACTGGATTTTGCTTTATAGCAATCATCAATGTCAGTCACATGCAGCAAGCACAGAGTTTGGATTTCTGTTTTTGTATTTGGGAATATTTTTAAAAGAGAGAGAAAAAAAACACCCCTCTAGCTTGATTTTTAGTTCAATAATTGCTTGTGTTTAATCCCAACTGGACAGGGGTAGATGGTTCATCCATTGGGTTTTCATTAACTGTAAGTTGATTCTTACGCTTGTTGAGCTTTTTCACTCATCAGTCTTGTTCTGGAGTAGAAAACACGATTGTTTATCTAGTATTGTTTTGCCAACAAGTAAAACAGCATAAACAAAGGAGAAGCCAGGGAATCATACATACAAGTAAGCTTAATTTAAATTCTTCTGAAAAGTCCTGGAATAAATAAATAAAACTGACCACTTAGAAGCACTGAAAAGACAATAAGGAGATTGGTAAAAGCTGAAACAGATTTCTGCACAAACCATGTTGAAATGATCTAATTTCAACTGAAAATAGAGTATGAGAGCTCATGGGCAGGAGAACTGCACATGATATTGTAAGCAAATAAGGAAATGTGTTTTTTATGAGTATATGGGCAGGATCATTTCAAAAGTGTTATTTCCATCACCTCTCTTTTTATTATCTATATTAACTACTGTAAACCTTTAACAGACCCAACTTTTATTGGAGATTCGTACTCCATACCTCTTTAGATTTAAATAATGATCCATTGATAACTACTTTCTGGGTGCATTTTTAAGAACTTCTCACCATTGAAGAACAGAGTTAGAACTCAAATGAATCTTGACAACTTGCTTTGAGAAAAAAAATCATATACTACCCAATATGGACAAGAGGGAGACACAGCACCTAGAAAGGAATGATCTTCTGGGCAAAAACAGGTTAGGGATTACCTGGTGGGGTATCAGCTCTGCAGAAAGAGATCTAAGGGCTAAATAAGAAACTAAAGAGGAGTCAATATTGTTACACTTGTGAGTGAGGGAAGAAATCTACTTGAATGCATAAACAGGAATGCAGTATGAAAAACCACTGAAATAATTTTTCTCTACTCAGCACTGGTATGACTTCAGCTGGAGCGCTGCTGACAATTTTGGGTACCACAATTTATGAAAGTCTTATACCAGTTAAAGAAGGAAAACAACAAGAAGGGTTAATAGTTTAGAAATTGTGATATGGGAGGAAAGCTTGGACTTATACTTTCTATACCTTTTAGGAGTGATGACACCACCAAAGGTCTTGCTCCTGAGAGCAAAATTGCCAAGTATATGTGGAAGAATAACATAGTGTCCTGGTTTGTGGTAAAACAGAACCAATTTCCTTTTCAGTAATTTTACTTTCCAGTTAAGTCTCTTCTAACTAACTGCACTCTGAAATTAACAGTGTATTTTTCAGACAGTGTATGCTTGTAGGAGAAAGGCTCCTCCTTATACTCCTTATACTTATTCCTATAAAAACCAAGGTCAGCTAATTTTGCTGTGTGCCACATTGGAGGGGTCAGAAGCCGAAGACCACAGAGGGGCTACTCCTGTGGGGAGGAGGGGACAGGACAGGTGACCCTAAATTGAACCAACAGGGCATTCCATTCAATCTGGAGTGCAAAAAGCAGAAAGGCAAAGCCAGGCAGTCACCAGTGATATCACAGCGCCATCAGCCCCCTGTCCTAGGGTCATAGAAACAAAGCAGGGGGGCACAGCAATTTGGAGTGAACATGAGAAACAACATGGGTGGTGGGAGGAGGGACAGCTACAACCAGAGGAAGAAGAACCTATTTGAGGGTTGCAGCTATGGGCAGTGTAATAAACAGCTGTCACCACCCACCAGCAGCCCTGTCACTGTCAGGTCTTCAGAGATTCAGTCAGACTGTGTTACTGTCCCTGATTAAAGCAAGCAACTGATGGAATAAATATGCTGGCCTTATGATCCACTTATAATAAACCCTAGCAATACTGCTCACTCTAACTGTGGACAATTCAGAGTGCTTTCCCAAGTTGTGTTTGCTAAAAATCAATTCCTAATGAACAACGTAGCTGGAAGATAAATGAAAACATTCTACCAATACTGGCAAAATGTCACAAAGGCTTATTTGAGCTTCATCATCAACTTATCTTGCTGGGTGTGAATCCCTGTGTACTCTCTCATTTCACCATAACTGTAGCAAATAATCCTTACAGTATTTCCCTGAGGAGACCATTCCCTCTGGTTGCTATAGGAAAAATAACAAATATCTAGTAATGTAGCCATTTTCATTACATTCTGTTCAATTTGGAGATAGCAAGAAAGCAATTTTTTTTTTTCAGTAAGCTGAACAGTTTGCTAACTGAAAACTCTGATGTTGCAAGTAAATAAGTGCATGCCATGTGGCAAAAGAGTTATTTTTCAAGCAGCTGTTGCTACCTTCATTTGAAAATGAGGTTGGATTAAAAAAAAAAAAAAAGCTTTTAGTAGTGTATACTTCAAAATGTCAAAGTTCCAATATTCTTCAATTACTTGGGCAAGGTCCCCAGAACTTTTTTTAAACCTTTTGATAGAGGTTTTAAGACTTTCACAGATGGAAACCTTTCTCTATTACAAAAGCTGTATTTCCTAGGTGACAAGTGGAGAGTCTCATCACCTGTGGAGTCAGCAGCTGGGGCAAGATTAATTAGCAAAGCTGAGAAGGATGTTGTGCCTGAACCTGCAAGACAAAGAGAAAAAATATCCTTGTTCTTAGATGAGACTTCAAGAGGAACATAAATAACTTTTCTTTTTATATGACTAAGACTGAAGTTTCACTCACCTGCTCAGAGCTGATATATATTGTAGATATAAAGGAACAGCTGAACACAAGTGATAGTCAGCCATATAAAAGTTAGAGATGAGCTATAACGTTTTTTTCAGAATAGTTCTCATGTTTACTGACATAAACTTAAGAGTTATTTTTGTCAGAAAACTGCAATTCTTGTGCGGATTACCTATGACTACATCTATCATCTTGATGTACTCTTAATTTGGAAGCTGAGTTTTAACTCATATTTCTTGTAACATAGGACTGAATATCATCATTCAGTAAAGGGAGGTCCTTTTTCCTCTAATGAAGGTGAAGAACTTGGGCTTTTTCAAAATAGGTATGGATCTAGCTAGTTACGATATGTGACTGTCAAATTAACTTTCTTACTTAAATGGTTGTTTAGCGTTATTTTATATATAAATGTATGTGTCTATATACAGCTTCAGAGCTGGTATCTCATAATTATAATATCCTTAGCTATAGCAATTACCTTCCTTTACAGATCCACTCGAATGCAGGGCATTTAGTTGCTGGTGTAATCCCACCGTGAACTCTGCTAAACCGTAGCTACACTGAAGCAAAAAGTGTGAGTCCTGCTAGCAGTGGAGAGCTGCTCCTGCGAAAGCTGTGGGAGAGGAGCTTTAAGTGAGAGTAAACACTGTGGACGGGAGGAGAGAGAAACTGCAGTGGACTGGAGGAAAAGCTACTGAGTGACAAATTGTCCTGTGTGTGGGGACATCCAGTTCAGCCACAAGTGTCCAGTTACCTGTCCAGCTGGAGGAGTAGCTAAGGTGTCTTTGCAACGTGTTAGTGGTGATTATAGCTAAAGTGTAAATTGGAGATGTTCTTGGGCTGTCCTGGTACAGGAAACGTAGGAGGCTGCTTCACAGCTTGAAGAGATACAGCTTAGAATTGCATTCATAATACCCACATTTCTTGTTTAGTTGGTTTGGGTTTTAGTTTGCTTTGTTCCTGCGCACTGCTTTGTAGAAGATGGTTAGGGAGAGCTGCTTTTTGGACATCTTCTCATTGTTTGCGTTGTTTTGCCCTTTCCAGGTACTCTCAGATAGGCAGGGGTAACCCTGCAGGGCTTCTTTTTCTCATGTTCCTGTAAAGTTCCTTCTGCTCTGTCCCCGAAGGAACTGAAAAGGAAATAAACAGAACTGGAAAAAGCAAACCCTGCCTGCCTATAACGAGGAACTGGATCCCTCATTTAAAACAGAAACTTTTCCTCAGTCCAAGGGAGATACAGATCTGTTTCACACAAAAGAATTTCTGTTCCTTCCCTTGGGAAGCTATTTCACAGTGTAACAATTTAAATTGAACCGAACAGAGCACTGGCATATATACTATAGGGAGTACTTTCGTACAGCCAAAGGGATAAGTAAGATGAACTTAAAGGTCTTTTCTGTATCTTCTGGCAGTGACCCTTTGGAAGCAAAGGCACCTGAAAGGAAGCTTAGCAATGGCATACAAATACCATGTGTGTGACAGACCATAGAGAATTAGGGAATTAACCTTTCTTCAACATAGAATAATGCAGTGAAAATTGAAGAAAGAGATGTAGGCATGATAGTTAGAAGACTTTATTGCCGTGTAAAGTGATATAGTCCTAGCAAATAGTCAAAGTATAGAGCCTCAAAGGATTTAAATCCAAAATGGATGAGTATCTAGGTTGGCTGTGGGGGAGCACAGCTGAGAGGAGCTAGTTCAATGCAGAGGTGTGGTCTGGAGTTATTGCCTTCATTCAACATGTACCATGTCCTGCTAATTTCCCAATCTAATGTAATCTCAGTAAGTATTTGATAGTTTCTAATTTTGAGATTTTTTAAATTTTATTTAAAATTTTCAAATGTAAACAAAAGGCATGGCGTTGCTTTTGTTAGCAGTAGCAGCCACCTGGGAGAAGCCATATTATATTGTGGTGAGGGAGTTCCTAATGCAATTTGCAACCTGTGGGGGAGAATTTAACCTCTAGGATGCTGAAGATAATATACTGATGCAAATACCCGTGAAATGATTGTTGTTTGGGCCGGTTTACTGGCTCCTATTTATATTATCTCCAAGCTTCTTCTACTGTTAAATTCTTTTCACTTATCCCCTGGGGCATACATTATCACTCCTTCAACTCACAATATCAAATTCAGAAGTGGTGTCAAAGAGGATCGAAATCAGGTATCACCACACTGACAGAGGCCTGAAGGAGTGGGACTCAAAGGGGATTTGCATGAAGATTCTTGGCTAGAGACCTTTACTTGCAGATGCATCTGGCTGTAAATACAACTTGCACAGTGTGGTTCTTTTGCAAGCTTTCCTCTCTATATATCGGTTACTAAAATGAACTCAAAGAAGCAGAATATTTCTTTTCTCTTAGGTCTTGACAACTGACTTTAGAAAAAAGGAGCAGGAACTCTCCTTGCACTGCCTGCACTCCTTGGATAGATGAAGCTGTAGGTCCTACTGCAGAATATGGAGAGCTTGTACGACTGTTTTCTCCTAGAATCTCTATCTGCAGGAGTAATTTTGTAAGGTGATTTTATAATATGTCTTTTTCCTTACCTGGAATCTGTTGAAGTTAATAATCTTGTTGGATTTAGTAGCTTTTAACTCAAGCCCCATCCTCTCTGTGAGAAAATCTACAGCTTCCCCGTAAAATTAGGGCAATGCTAGTGTAAGCATTGGAGAGCAAAAGATTTCTGTGATACTAACACATTATTGTTTATGAAGGTGTCATGACAAAAAAAAAAAACCCACCCTAGTAAAAAATGAATTCACAAAACAATTTGCAGTGCAAATCTCACTTCTACAGTGTGTCTGCTGAATTATCTGTTATAAATTAACTTATTTTAAAATTGGTGAAGTCTGCAGAATGCTACATTCCCTCTGGACTGAGAGCTCTACACATACTGTCTCATAGGGGATAAAAAAGTAATTACTGAAGATCACCCTTTCCCAGACAAGCACTGGGGACTGTTCAACCACTCATTTACAATTTAATCCCAGGGTCCTCATTGAAATAGGTTTTTAGGTGCTAACTGGAGGCTAACAAAATGGTTGTTTAAATATATTCCATTTGAAAAAACAAAAATCATACTTTCAATTGTGTGGTATAATTGAAACTGTTACTTTTATGGGAAAAGTGGAAACAATGGAATAAAACTGTGTGATTTATTTTTTTACATTGTTTTTTTTCCTCTCTCACATACTGACTGCTTCCTAATTCATTTCTACTTTTTTTTCTTAACATGTAGATTGGGAAATAAGTAATAATTTATGGTTTCACTATCTATAATGTGTAAAACTCTCCATAGATAAAAAATACATACTTTTGAATGTTTCTTTAGAAGTATTTTTAAAGTTTAAGCATTTGATATAGAGTACAACATGATAAAGTATCATGCTTCTTAAAGATTACAGGTTGTTAGTGGTCTAATTCCATAGATTTGTTTTGGAAACAGTTAATGAGAGCAACCCATACTATGCGATTTGTTTTCTTGTAATGAAGTATGTGCTACTTGAAAACAAGGTAATTTTTTTTTGTTATCTCCTCCTCTGTGGCTTTTTTTGGTATTACTGTATGTGTGCCATGAAAGCAGTAAGTTCTGCTTAGTGTTGAAGTCTCAGTTCATGTTCAAAGGATCGGATTTTCTTTTGGTATAAGTGAAGTGACAACAGTTTAGCACTGCTCATTTAAACCATCTGAGATTCTGGTTTTTGTTGTGGCCTTTTTCCGCCCTTTTTCATCCATTTCAAACAGCATTGCTGAAAATGTACTGAGGTCCAGATCCACAAAGTTATTTCAGTGTCCATCTTTCTTTGAAATCAACGTGATTTTTGTTCCTAACTGCTTTGAGCAGCCAAGACTGAAGGATACAGTAATGTAAAGGCACATAAAAGGGAAGCAATCCCAATTTAAATTTTAATGTGATTCCCTTAAGTCCTTTAGGAAATCAAAACAAACAAACAAAAAAACCCAAAAAAACCAAACAAACAAAACCAAACAAACAAAAAAACCAAACAAAAGCAAACCAGAGGAAATTATTTCAGAAGCTTTGAAAAAAAAATGATTTCTTGTGCATCCTTCTTCTCTGGTAATTTTAATATGAGTGAAATACTGTCCAGCAAGGAAGTCCCAGGTGATCCCCTGACATTTCTGTCTCTCAATCTAGAATTGTGCATATGGCAATACCAAAGCTTGCTTCGCCTGGGCTGTAATACCTGCTCTTTGATATCCACTGAAATGCTGAGTGCTACAGTGACAACACCATGCAATTCTGCAGAAATCAGCGGGGACCATCCCAGGTATCAGAAAGAAATCAGAACAGTGCTCACTTACCTCACGTTTCAAATTAGAAAGTCTCATGATACACTGAAGCTGTTATTTTTCATAGGTATCCAATGCCTCCAATTCTCAACTTTCAGGTTAAGTGATATATTGGGAAAGAATAAAATGCAGCAGGTAATGCAAATCATAAAAATATTATTTTAGTGTTTATTATTACCTACAGAGATAAGTGAAACGTATCGGGTATACTGCCAAAAAAAATAGCAATTGTATTTGTCATAAGATGTTTTCTACTTCGTAGTGATTTCAGATTTACATATCGAAGTGTGTGCTGCAAATCCAGAAAAATTGTCATGTAAAGTATGATGCAAAAGGTCCCCTGCAAGATGCCCTGTTGAACTGACAGAATGCCAGAAGGTACCTGGTAAAACAAAGCAAAGATGTGCCAGTGGCTATTGGGTTCTTTTGCTCAGTCACTGAGAGCATGTTGCAGCTTTTAGCCTATTGCTTGGAGTCCATCCAAACCATCTGCAGCCATATAGCCAGCAGCAAAGCAAAATGTTGTGGGGTCAAATGTGCACTTTGTGAAAAAAGGCAGTCTCTTTGACCTCCTGATTAAGTCACCTGTCGATTTCAGGACTTTGTAGCTGGCACCATTAGGTATTTTGTGTGAAATAGTTGAAGGATGTAGAATGGGTGAAGAAACGGCTGTGAAAGCTCCATGAAATACACTGATGCAATATGACTGTGGAGGGCCTCCTGACAGCCGCCGGCCAAAAACCCAGTGGAATCACTGGAAATTGTCTGCTGGCCATAATTACCAGACACAAAGTTTGGATCATCTTGTAAACAACACCAACACTGCATTTAAACAAAGTCCTTTCCATGAAAAGCATGAGTTACTGAAGATCTGTTGTGGGAAATTTTCCTAGTGTTTTTTAAAAGAGTTCTCATTGCTGATAATGGTGTTTGACTCTTGCTCTATACATTCTTACATTGTAATAGGCTAAACATGATGAACAACATATTGATATGAGCCACTCAGCAACAGATGGTGAAATATCACTCTTCCAGTGTTTGGGACACAATTTTAAACAGATAGGTACTAGAATGCTCTTATCACAAATTCTCTTTAGATTGTAGTCAATGTGAATTAATTATATCCAGGATGGGGGTGGGGGTAAGGAGTTAATTCTTTAAAAACAAAAAAAGGTCCAAGTCCTGTTACTCACAGTAAAACAGATTTATATTGTTTATCTCAAGAACTAAGCTTTCCCTGCTGTAATCATTTATTTTGTGGTTATATGAAAATGTGTAAGTCGGTGCTATAGGCTGTATTCATTTCATATTCAAAATGACATCATGTAAATAGAAAAAAATGTGGGTTTTTTTGGTCTGGTCCATTCCAAGCTACATCAGTAAATTTCCTTATTCATACTACTGCATAATGTTATAGATGGAGGACCATGAGTATCTGCTATCTAGGACTAGAACCTTAAGCAGCAGAGAGATTATACAATTTCCTTTTTATACGAGGAAGTATTTTACCCTTTCTTGCTCCTTTTTTTTAATTAGGGTTTTTTTTTTTTTTTAATTGAGACACATAGCATGTTATTAGAAATATATTGACAAACTAAGATACCAATAGATGATGCAAAAATATGTCTTACATTTTACCCTGGAGATCCATTGTAATGCTTCTGCATCTCTTTTTACTGATCACAGTTTGTTGTTCTACCCTCTCCGTAACAGACTCTACTCACTGCTCTTTCCCTTCAGCAGTGTATATCCTTAACACCTCTCCCCAAATCTTTAGTCAGCTCTAATTTCAAGAACCCCTTCTTTTCTTCTTTTTTTTTCTCTCCATAATAACTACAGCATCATTTCCATAGATACTGGAAATGATGTCACAGCATGATAAATACAGGCAAGTGAAGACTCTTTGGTCTGGTGCATGCAAGAAAATTTGCAAGGGATTAATTAGGGAACATATATTTGTATTATTTAAAGGAGGATAATAGGACAATATTCTTTGTGTCCCTATTTTGAAAAGCTGAGGTATTTAACAGTCCCCTAGCAATTTAGCCTCAATTTAGAAGGATTACTATGTATCTTCACCTGTCCTCTGCTTCATTGAAACATTATAGCTAGCTGTCTAAATTGATTTTGAATTGGCCAGCATAAGGCCACTGAAAGACAGTCCCTGTTAAGGCATTTAACACCCTACTTGTTTAGTTAATTTGTGATACTTAGTAAACTCCTGATGCAAGATGAGAATGTTTTAATCAGAGCTAAAATGGGGGTTAAGTGAATATGTAAAGAGAGGTTTGCAACAACTGAACTGGAACAATTCAAAATCAGATATCCCGAATCCTGGGCTGTGGTGGTGAGCCTCTGAAGCTGTAACACGCGAGCAGTGACAGAGCTAGTTTAAAGAGAGCATCTATGGAGACGTGTGCTATTTCTTTAAAAGCAGTAGAAGGAAACCAGGGAGTAGGAGCCCTGAGGAAGACATGGTAGTAAATTAAATGAAGGAAGAAAAGCTTTAGGGCCAATAATAGTTTTCTGTGTTCTAATAACGATCTTTGAGAGTGCTTGAGAAATGCTTTGTAATTCTTTACAGCTGCTGCAGGAGAGCTCTTGTCCTAAAACTTCAGTTAGTGTCCTGTTTGAACTGAGTTCTTATCATCTGTCCTGGCATTATGTTCAGTCTTTGGTCTGTGAGTATAAAGGCCAAAGGCTTGCTTTAAAAAATCATATTGAATCTGTTTTTTTCTTAATCAGAGGTTTTCTCATGTACTTGTATCTAAAAACAACTTTGAGACACCACACCAATGCTGAGCCTCAGTCTTAACATCCAACTTTTCTGTAAACTGAGTTTAAAGGTGGGAGTTTTTCTGGTATCTTAGAGCAAGAAATGCCCAGCATCTTCCCTAGATTGCACCCAAAGGGAAAGTTTTTTATGCTGCTGGGGTCAGTTGTAGGGCCACCACAGAGCCAACCTGAGTAATAGGACAGGACCGGTGGAAGCTTCTGGTCTTTTGGAAATAGGCAACAAAGAGAGGTGTATGCTTTTTTAAAATAAAATAAATAAACAAAATAAGTAGGCTTTCTTTTTTATCTCCAACTTTTGTCATGGGATCTGCCTCAGCTGTTATGGATGCAAATGTGTCTGAATGAGTCTGTTACCCCAGCATGTTGCCTGTTTCTTCAGTAAAGGGAAAGCAAATAGTGCCAAAGTATAGGTGCCAGGGACAAGGACAGACCTCAGTGGTGCAATGGCTCTCAACAGGACCAGGGGCCAGGCTTTCTTGCTGAGTCCTGCATGGTGGTACAGTGCAATCACCATGCTGCTGAGCAATTTGCAACTCCTAGCCTACAGCATGGGTCCTACAGTTAGGGATCCCCTCATCCACATCCCTTCCTAGAGGCAGGACTGCCTGGAAAACCGCTGGCAAAAAGGGAAAACTTTGCATTCTGTATGGTACCCTGTCCCTGGAAAGTGCAATTAAATGATCTAAAAACATGCTGGATCATTTAAGACTGAAGCTGAAAAGGGGAATGAGAAATATGGATTGGCTTAAAACCAGTCTGGAATCTGGTAACACAGGTGAGCAGTCCTAAATCTTTCAAAGCTTTGCAGTCCGCAGTTTCTGTTTTCTTTGCACTACATTGTACCTCACTAGATCTTAGTCCAAGAAGCCCCTGAAACCACTGTCCTAAGTGTGCTTTATCCTCTTCATCTCAAATGTATTCTTTGTTACAAGCTGCTTCTAAAACCAATAGTCCATCACGTTCAGTACAATAATATTTTTAATAAGTGTTCCATCTATTTAGTTTATAAATATCAATGCTCAACAATGTAGTGATTGAATTATTTTTACATGAAGCTATAAGTATTGGTTTTAATATTTTTGGCAGGTCACAGCAGAGGAGAGATGGGAAGTATGTAAGTCAGACAGGTTTTGTTTTACCTTCAGCCAAGGCCTCTAGTCTTCCTGGGTAAAACGTAATTAGCACAAAAATTTTGCAGAAAGAGCTATTCCTGGTATAGGATAGTGAGATCCTTTCCTCTCTTATTTTCTTGCTTGCAAAAAAATGTTGCATTTCTGAATATGTTTTCTGTAAGGACACACAAATTTCAATTAAAAAATAAAGTGGAGATTATTCAGCATATTTTCCCCCTATAGTTTGTTTTACAGCATTTGTAATTTTGTGCAAATCATCTGAGCACATACTTTTCATTTGCAGTAGGAACACTTTTATGTCTTATTCACATCTTGTATTTCCCTTGTCTTGATCTAAATAGCATCATTCCGGCAGCACTGAGCATACATTGGTTCTGTTTCTTCAGCACTCTGTGAGATCTTCCACCTTCTCTCTTACTGCCAATTGCATTTCCTTTTTAGCAGCCAGTCTTTCCTTGCAACCTCAATACAGTCTGATACATCTGCCTTTGAGGACTTACCCATGTTCAGCTCTCCAGTTCTGCTGTCTCCTTCTTCTGAAAGTCTGTCAGCTATTTTAAATATCATATAGATCAGAAAGATCAATTGATTTATCTGTTTTGGTTTTCCTCTTGTGCAGCCTCCAGGGCTTCAGCAGTCTCCACCCCCTACCCTCCCTTCCCATCCCCAGCCTGAGGCTCCTCTTCAGCACTTTCTTCCCTGTCACCCGTGCAGGCTGTTTTGTCCAGTTCTCCATGGCTTCTCTCCCTGCTGTAATACTCTGTGTTCCTGGGTTTCAAGCTAAGAACTTGATTACTGCAACTAATTAATTAATGGAATCTAAAACTTGTGTCATAAATTCTTTTCCTGTCCACATACATTCCCATCTGTCCAAATTCTTTCCTACCAGTCATGCTGGGAAATGTCCCACCCTTTAAATCACTTCTGCATTTCAGGTAAAATCCCAGGTTTTTCTTCTAACCTTCAAGACATTGTACGTGTCCCTTTCTTGCTGCTCAGCTGCTGGTGTTATTTTCTTGTGTAAACTTTCATTGTTACTCATTCTGCCAACATGTCAAACTTTGAATTTGGTGCCTGACATCTGTTCGGGCTTTGCACTCCTCTGTGCCAGTACTCTATGTGTATGTTCATTGCACTGGGTTAATCTGCAAGGCTGCAACAACCTCCTTCCTCAAATCCTGCCTTAGGCTCCTTTTTGTTACGATATCAAAACTATTAATTAATTTACTAATGAAAACTGTATCAAGAATCCACATCCCTGTATGTGCATACTACCTTTGCAAGATTCAGAAAATGTATCTATACACATACTAACCTCTCCAAGCACATGAAAGTTTTGTTGTTAGCCTTGTCTGTCCTTATTCCTTAATGCTTATTGAACTTTCTGGTTAAATAAACAGATACAGTAAGGGGGCCCACACACTCAGAAGCTATGTCTGGTTCATCCTGCAATCCAACAGATTCTTTCTGTTGTTTTCCTATATGTCTTTTAAAGTAATATATATTTTCTGTCTCTTTCAGGGACACAAGCATGTGTGAATGTATTTCTTTCCCTGCCTCCAACTTAATTATACGTTAAGTAACAATTATCCTTATCTATGTTATGAAACACCTTAAAATTCATACAATTATTGGACTGAGGTGGTTTTTGTTTGAGTTTTTTTTTTTTTTCTCAAGGGAAAGAAATTCAAATCTATGAAATCTGACAAATAATTTAGAAAATAAATTCCTAATTACAGTGTTGGCTGTAAGCACATTTAAATGCCTCTTATTAAAACTTTGAGGAATATGAAGGGAGCATATCTATAACCTAAAGATATTTATTTTCTTGCTTTTCTAGAACTTGAAAAATAATTTAAGGTAGAAGGCATGCATGGAAGCCAAGGTAAGTAACCATTGGAATTGCATGGAATTTCTTGTGAAAATTTACTTTTTAATTAAATCTAGCAATGACATAGGAAACACAATCACAATATTTAAATTATGACAATATTGTATTGTTCCATCCACAACAAAATAACTTATGAGATATAGTGGTAAGGTCTTTTCCACCCATAACAAAAGTATTAAAGACAGCATATAAATGCTTAAACAAAGATACCTAAGAGCAAATATATAAATCAAACAGAATTAATAAAGCAAACCAAATGTCTAGGAATGTAGCCTTGAGGTGAAACCTTCAGCCTTGCCTGGAAAATGAGGCAACTTTGTCAACATTTTTACAGTGCCCTTGGGTGTTCAGTGTAGCATCACAGGGTCACATCTCACCAAAATGTCTCTTTAAGGATGCACAAGAGGCATTTGTTCATTTGCTGCCTTTTGTCTTTCAGCCAAGGACATTTTTCTTGATCCAGGACCCCTGTAGGGTTCAGCAGAAATTTTGAGATCACCACAGCTGAGCAGCTTGGCTTGTGGTATGAACCATCTCTAGGGAGTCTGAGTAGCCATCCGAGGGCCATGAGCTGGATGCAGCTGTTAGCCCCAGGACTTGTGCCGCTCACATCATGTTACCAGCAATGTGATGTTGTGTTACCATCGTTGTCCAAAAAAGTGCTGGAGTGATTTGGGACCCTGTGAAAGAAACTGAGATAATAAAGTATCTAGAGAGGAGCTCACTGGTAGCTTTCCATACCCAGTTTTGTCCTACAGTGGAGTAGTGGGCCCCATTGGAGCCATTTTCTTGCCTGCAAGGTGCTCCCACAGTTCTTCCTCCCTGGAATTCTTTGGGAAAGCAGATTCCTGCCCCACAGGGAAGCAGAGGAGAGTTTTGGGATGAGGTTCACAATGAAGCTGGTTAGCCCAGATTAGTGTTAGAGGGTTAGAACAATGTCTGGTGTAGGCTGCAAATCAGGAAAGCTTTTTGATGAACTATGCTGGTTTTCACTGTAGAGCTTTTTCCCACTGACCTTTTTATCACAAGTAGGTGTAGGTGCCAGGATTTGTTGTTGTGTTGATGAATCTCAGTATCTGAAAAGCACCACTCTTTTTAAAAGAACTGGACCTATTCTCTACTGGACATCAAGATGTAGGTAACATATTAGCTTCCAGTAACTGTGCGATATTTTTTTAGGTCTTGTTTAAGCTCACAACTGAACCAAATGTTATTTGAATGCTATTCAACAGTGACTGAGTGTTTTCTGGAAAAAGTGACTAGTGTGCACCTCATGGTCTTGAGTTCCTGATTCCCTGATTCATCCTTCACAATAGTATTAAAAAATCCTATTCTTATCCTGGATTAAGGTCTCTTAGCATGGATATTTTATTGCCAAATGTACTGTAAGACTAGGCTCCAAAAGGCATGGGTGAGCCATCCACTGATTTTGCTGGAGCCACAGACATCACAGAAGTTAATTATATGTGTAAGTAAGTAAGTGCTTTGTTGGATCAGGGCCTGCATCTCTTTAAATTAAAAGAGAAAAAAAAAACAACTAAAACCAAAACCAAACCATGTTCAAAGGTAACACAAAGTAAGTAAAAATACTGTCATGATAGCTATTAGAAGTTTATATGGTAGAGGGAGAAATTGGGAAAGATATTTAAGAATATTCAATTTCTCTGGGACTAAGTAAAGCAGATCGTTTTTTCCCCTAAAACAATCATTTGCATAATAATATCGAACTAGTTACACACTTGTATTTATTTGTTGTTCAGGAAAAAATATCCATGTTATGAGAAAATTAATGTCTTCTTCATAATCAAATATCTAGAGGATTAGACATTTCCAACTTCAGAAAAGAGTGTCTAGATCAAACATGAAAGTGCTATCAACTGATGAGAAAAAAATGCATTCAGGTTAAAAAAAAATCATAAAACTAATTTCTATTTAGTACTGAAATGTCTGTGAAAGGGAAGACTGCTTTTTTTCAAGTATTTGTTTTCATGCTTTTTCATAGATACTTTACATACACTTACTAAATAAGAAATAAAATTGCATTTCAGACACTCGTTTTGATTCCGATGAACATTGCAATGGATTCTAAAAGAACATTATTTTGAAGGTAAGGAGTAATTCTGAATTGGCACAATATCTGCTGCTTCTCAAACTGCCTATAACATTTCTGCTTTCTGCATTAATACAATAATTTCAGAAGCACATTATTACAGCCTTTGTATAAAAGCAGTGAATAAATTGAATGTATTTTAGTTTTGCCTTTATTTTCTCTCTAAATAAAATAATGCTTGTCATCTAGCCAAACTGACATTTTGCTGACAAGCTTGAAAAGAAAATTAAGTCCTTTTTTTTTTAATGTTACAAGTATGTATGAGAAATTTTCATTTTCAAAATGAGATTCAGAAAACAAACAAAGTTTTAGTGAGTAAATAAGATGTTGAATATGTTTCTGTTCATTTGAAAAGTTGTGTGAACAACCATCATCAAGCAGCATGGTGACTTATTAAATAAAATAACTTAAATAAGTAAATAAAATTCCCAGAAAACTACATCAGGAAAAAAAACACAACAACTTTATAATGGTTTAAATTAAGTGCACTTATAAAATTGTTACTCCAACATGTTGTCTCTATAGGAAAAGCTACATTAGGTAGGCAATGTACCTTTTGCATTTTACCTGCAAAGTTGCCATTTGCCAAATGAATTCACATAGATTTTGGAACAAAAGTCCTCAAACTGGGAATTTATTTTTTTTTCTGTTATCAGTAATGCATCTCTACTCCATATGTAATAATTTAGGCTAGTCTTCTGATTTGAAAAAAAAAGATAATCCCCAAAGCTGGTAGCATTTGAACTACCTAACCTTGTATATGTATTTAAAGCTAATAGTTCTTTATGTAAAAACGTAGCCTGTTCTTCTCAAACACTGAATAAATGCTGATTCACAGCTGGATTAATGCTTGGAAACCTTCAGCGCTGATTTTGGTCACTTGTTTCTGCCCTGTTTTATAAAAGTGCAAACTTTAGATTAACATCTTGTGTTTCCTGTAATTTTGAATGACATTCACTGAAGCTTGAATAACAATCTCTTTGGAAGCATATATGGTATGACACATATATGCCGAAAATTAAAGATTTGTTTTTAAAAATAGGTGATTTCTATATTTATGCCCCTGTTAATCACAAACCGTATACTGTCAGAAAACTCTGCCCGGTGTAGGGATGTGGCAACCACTTAGTTATAATTTCTATTTAGATTCAAAACTTCTTTTTTTATTTCATTGATATTCAAAAGATGCAAGTATCATTATTTTGTTAGAAATCGCCCTCATTCACCCTACTTACTGTAAGTAAACATGTAATTATAAAATGGCCCACGTTAATGAAATCAAATCTTTTGAGAAGATGTGATCTGCTAGCACTAAGATGCTGGTAAGAAAACCTCACTGTGACTTGGAGCCATATGGTTGGTTAGCACAATGCAGCAGTACAACATGCATGGCAACAAGAGGGGAGACAACATGAAGAAATGAAAAGAATTTTGTTCCCTAAGTTGACAGCCTGGGGTGTATTGATAAGATATTTGGACTTCCTCAATTTTATTTTTTTTAAGATTTTGCCTTATTTTTTTTGTCTTTGGTATGCTCAGCACTGTGATTTTTACATCCCTCTCCTCCACGTACTCTTACCCAGTTGATGAACCATGTCCTCAGGACACTAATATAACAGTCACTGCTTCTGCCTTCTGTGAATCTGACATTGTCTATGTTCATCAGCAGTGATTTGCACTACCATATTGAGAGAAATCTCTATTGCCAGGGAGTACGTGAAGGCAGTGCATGAAGCTAGGAGAGGATATGAGTCTGTGGGAGATGAGAAAGCATGTTGCACATCCTTCTCTTATGAAAATTACAGAGATTAAAGTATTAACATGCAGAGAGTGTTGGCAGAAATAGAAACAACTAATTTTATCAGGGTAATCTCTGCCCCAGTAAGATCAATTAGATATACACTTTCCTTTTAACTATGCTACATAACAAGCATGAGAAAAGAATATAGCTAGTTATTCTATAAATGATTAAGTTTTCAGTATGTTCTTGCTCTTCACCCACATTTTTGGAGATGGATAAATACTTCAGGGATGGGTTATGTCTTGCAATGGGGTTGTGGGGACAACACAGCTCTGTTCCTCATTCTGCCCTCCATCCCTGAGCATGTTGTGCCTTGGGGGAGCACAAATGCCTTTGGAAGATCCAGAAGGGAAAAAACAAAAGTTACTCCATTTCAGAGTGTAGCAGCAGTAGCACACTTTCCCCCCCTGCATGTATAGAATGATTCAGGGAAATCCTGATTTTATCTGTTCTTCTTTTCTTCCCTGTTCACCTTGATGAAATGTGAAGAAACAAGTCTATGCTTGAGCTTAGCAATTACATTTTCATCTGGCCAGTACTGAGATGAAGGATGGTTCTTCAATCCCAGTTCCAGAAAAGTTTGCCAAAAGGTAATGATCGTATCAAAGGATCCGTTCCCTTTTTAATTTTTTTTTCTTTCATTCAGAATGACGTAGTTCTCTGGCTGTTTGCTCACTCATTGAGAATATATAGAGGCAACAAGCTCCAACAGGCAAAAGATTAATGTCATTGTCTATTCCCCTGTGAATTTATTTGATTTGAGTATGAATATGTTGTAAGTGATGTTTTGAACTGGCAGCATGTGATTTCTTGTGTGAAAGCCATTGTGCAAGGAGTATGTGTAACAGCCCTTGGCCATTGCTCTAGCCCAGTTGTTCCCAGTAGACACTGTGGATTGTCTACAGAGCTATGCCACAACCTGTCTTGAGGGTTGGTGAAGACTTACTTATTTTCATCTGACTTGCTTGGTATTCACACTTTGTACAAAATCATTTTATTCAGGCATCTTGCAAAGAAAAATGTGTTTGGACCCCAGGGAAATATTCTGAATCTGATGAGTGGGGTTTCCTTGGACATGCCATGTTTTTGTTTTGAATTAAGAAAGTTTAGGTACTAATTTAAGAAGATAATTCAGCAGTGACTTTTGAGGCAAGATGACAATCTTTTTTCTAATTATATAGCAAAATTACATTGAATTTTATTATATATCTCTATTATACACAACAGAGGATTGAGAACATTGGGAAAAGGTGTCAATTTGCTGCTCTAGACCCTCTGTGGTATAGTCACACCTTGAGCCTGTCTGCAGTTCTGGGCTCTGCATCTCAAAAGAAATTTAGAGGTACTATAAAATGTACAAATGATCCAAGGCATGCACAAGCTGTCTTAGAAGAAAAGACTAGAAAGTCTGGATTATTTAGTTTGGAGTAGAAAAGACTGAGGGAAGGCATGACCAAGAAATTCCTGTGCATGATGGTAAGCTGAATGTAGATCTATAGTTCACCAAATCCCACAATACAGAAATATGAAGACACTGGATGATACTGAAATCAGTTTTTACAGGTTTAAAAGTACTTTACACAACGGATTGGGTTTGTGTGGCAAGGTTTTAGTAGCAGGGTGGCTATAGGGGTGACTTCTGTAAGAAGCTACTAGAAGCTGCCCCTGTGTCTGATAGAGTCAATACCAGCCAGCTCCAAGACATACCTGCCACCGGCCAAGGCTGAGCTCATCAGTGATGATGATAGCACCTCTGGGATAATGTATTTAAGAAGAATGGGGATGGAGAGGGGGGAACAACTGTGCAATTAGAGCCAGAGAGAGAAGGGAGAATATGTGAAACAACTCTGCAGGCACCAAGGTCAGTGAAGAAGGAGGGGGAAGAGGTGCTCCAGGTGCCGGAACAGAGAATACCCTGCAGCCCATGGTAAAGACCATGGTGAGGCAGCCTGTCCCCCTGCAGCCCACAGAGGTCCGTGGTGGAGCAGATATCTACCTGCAGTCTGTGGAGGACCCCATGCCAGAGCAAGTGGATGCACCTGAAGGAGGTTGTGACCGTGCAGGGATCTGCACTGGAGCAGGCTCCTGGCAGGAGCTGTGGACTCATGAAGAGAGCAGCCCGCACTGGAGAAGGTCAAGTCTGTTTTTCCCGTGACAGTAACTGGTGAATGATCTCTCCTTGTTCTTATCTCAACCCATGAGCCTTTCGCTATATTTTATGTCCCCTGTCCAGCTGAGAAGGAGAGTGATAGAGAAGCTTTGGTGGGCACCTGGAGTTCAGCCAGGCTCAACCCACTACAGTGGTAAACTTTGGGAACTTTTTGCCACTGGAGATTGAGGGTAGCAGATGGTATCATCAGGTTAAAAATTTCAAAGAATATGTATCAGATGGAACACCAGGAATGTGGCCTCCAATATTCTTAATTCAGTGATGGTGGGTCCTAGGGAATGAGAAGAATGGACAGCAGAAAAGGGCCATGTTTTGCCACTGTCAGAAACCAAATCCTGTTCTAGATGGAGTATTACTGGTTTTCACTTAGCTGAACCCAGCAAGATACTTCTCATGGGTTTCGTATCATCCTGGAAAGTTCTTCAGTTACCACAACCTCTTAACAATATGGATTATTTTTCTCTGAAATATCCCAAGTATTGAGATAAATGTGTTTACCTTGAAAATTTTGTTGTGCTGAGACTACTCCCTCTGATTTTTTCAATGAACCACAGGCAACTTTCTTTTTCATTTTACTGTGTCTGTGTTTTGATGGAAAACTGAATTTTCCACCAAAAATGGTCTCTATATGTTTTGTTGCGGTTTTCTTCACGTCTCTAAATTTGTTCAATAATTCTCAAGAATTACTCAATTTTTTGAGGCAATCAGACTTCAACTATGAGTTTAATAATATCATTACAACATTGTACCAGTATGTTGTAAAACCACTGTTTATCTCAATGCTGACTGCACATGCTGTTATGCAGGGTACTGCAATCCCATTGAGTTACAAGAAGCAGTTGACTTAGGAGGTCTCCACACATCCTGAAGAATATTTATCTGCTATAACTTCAAAAGGCTGAACCTAAATGCCCACTGGAGACAATTTCTGACACAGCCAACTTATCTTATTTAACTTTAATCTTCTCTCTCTCAGCTTAAACTACATTTTGGGTACTGCAAATGCACTGCAATGCAACTGCAATGCACTGAGACCGTCTGTGACTGGAGCATGTACGATGCATCCTTGCAAGACTTATGCACCATACAGTATAAAGTCAACTTTTGGAAAGAAAAAAGAGAGATTTATCCATGTCTGCTAACTCTGAGCACTGCTTTACTGATGTTTTTTAATAGTCCCAATATTCATGTAAAGTAGTGTAAGCAACCTACAGACATGAGATTTGAATATTGAAACAAAGCCTTTCCAGAGAGCTGGGTAAAATTTTTTTTGGCAATGCCTTAGCTCTTGCGGATCTCTTTTGTAACATTTTTTTTTGTGAGTGTCTGAGAAACAAAGTTTGAATTTGATATGCATCCAACCTTTTCTGTGAGGTTGAATTCTTCCTCATCACCAATCTCTCTTTTTATATCTATAATACCGCAGACTCATTGTCCCACTCCCACAAAAACTGCCTAGAAAACTAAGGACTTTTACAGTGAAAGTGATTCCAGGGATGGTTTTGTTTGATTGTTTGTTTGTTTGTATTTAAGAGTGGAGCAACTCTTATTTGGCAAGTGAATTGTTCTGCTTTTGCTGGCTTCCAAGATGTCACTTGGTAACAGGACACCTTGCTCAGAGACATAGTTGTGCCAAATAATTAGCTGTGGAACATAATTATGAATTTGGAAGCTGCAAGTCTCCAATTGACTTGCAAGCTGTAAGTACACAAGGTCTCATTTGAGGTTTGTTTTGTTTCTAAGGAAAAAAAAGCCAACCATATCCTGGGCTGCATCAAAAGAAGTGTGGCCAGTAGGTCAAGGGAGATGATTCTCCTGCTCTACTCCTCTCTGGTGAGACATCACCTAGTTTACTGTGTCCAGCTTTGGAGTCCTCAGCACAGGAAAGACATCGACCTGATTGAGTGGGTCCAGAGGAGGGCCACAAAAATAACCAGAAGGCCGGAGCACCTCTCCTGTGAGGACAGGCTGGGAGAGTTGGGGTTGTTCAGCCTAGAGAAGAGAAGGATCAGGCAGACCTTATTGCAAACTTTCAATACTTAAAGGGGGCCTACAGGAAAGACAGGGACAAACTTTTAAGCGGGGCCTGTTGCAATAGGACAAGGGGTAATGGTTTTAAACTAGCAGAAGGAAGATTTAGACTAGATACAATGAAGAAATTTTTTGCAGTGACGGTGGTGAGACACTGGCCCAGGTTGCCCAGAGAGGTGGTAGATAACCCAACCCTGGAAACATTCAGTCAGGTTGCACGGGCTCTGAGCAACCTCCCAGAGACAATGTTTCTATACTTATTTCCTGTTCTGAAGCTGCACTTAAACTATTCCTGTTCTTAAGAATTTACTATTTATCTTTAATAATTAACATGTAATTTTCACTGTTTAACAATTTTAAAGGGCTCATATTTTTTCAAACTAATCATCTTTCTTCTCACATTAACATAATTACTATTTCTTAGTGCAGTTTCTCAGTATTAAGGCATAAATCAGAAGATATCAGAAGATACACAAATTACTCAAGTCTCTGTTGCTCTTTTCTGTTCCTCTGTGTACAACATGGATGTAAAATGTTTCCAGCTCTGGAATGCCAGTATTTGTGCTCTCTTTGCACTTGAGCTTCTAGCTGATCTAGTGTAAATGACTACAGAGGCTCTGGGCTCAGGGATGTGATACCGCTGGTTTGGTTCCATAATCCTTAAAAAAAAAGGTATTAATAACCACCCCCCTAACCTCTGACCTATCATATTCATTGCAAGGAATAAGGCTTCTTTTTTCAAGCTGGACCTTGAAATCAGTTGTAGAAAGAGCTTTGGAAGGCAAACTGCAACCTCACCCAACAAACTACTAATACATGTGCTTGCCCTTAGTAGTCCTGCTGGCTTTAAGGAGGTATGTTTCTATGCATGAACTTGAAGATGGACTTTTGATGTTTTTTCTTGTTGACTGGGAAATATTCAATTAATATTCAGAAATGCCATACTGTATACTTTGAATGAACTTGTGAAAACCTCAAGTTTGCTTTTATTCATATTCCAAAAGATCTACTTTCATTCCTTTTCTCTTCACGTAGTAGTTTTCTCCCTGACAATTACTGTTTACACATCAGCCTAGTGTCTGCATTTTTAGCTTTGAGCACGCTTAGTTTTGGCATGTGCTGGCATTTGATTTATGATTTGTTCATCTAGACCTTCAGGCTTCACAGACAGTAAATTTATTTCCTAGGTTTTCACAAATGGGTCAAAAATATTTTTAATGCTGCAGAAGGGAAAAAGCAAATGAGTTTGGGTCAAAATAATGCCTGTACTGCCTCTATGACAAGCATTCCAAAATTTTTGATGGCTTCCAACCATGTTAGAGTATTCACCAAGAGCTGGGAATCAGGCTGCCTATTTAACTTCAGACTCTGTATACTCACTGATTAATAAACATCTTTCTCCTAGGAAAAAAAACCACAAAATATTGCATATGTATATGCAATAAAATATTATGATGTAACACAGTTACGATGGATAAACAGTGATTTTACCAGCAATGCCCTCCTGTTGAAGGAAATCAGTGATGGTACTTTAAGTGAAATCAAAACTTTCCAACTGATGCAAAGTGCAGTCTTAATAAAATGAGAATTTTAGAGCCAAAGAAATTGGAAAGTTTACTTAGCTGCAGGACTAAGCATTACTACATTGATTTAAACATGGCGTTTTTCATTATGGACTATAGAAGGCTGCACATGGTTTTCAAGTCAGTTAAGTTATGGTTTGGAAAGAAAAAGTTACAAATAATGAGAAGGAAATAAAAGGCAGAATAAACTAATGCTTACAAAATCGCCATTAGTAGTTCTACAAATACAGCTTGAAGAATATAGTCACAGGTTTTAATGGGTGAGAGAAAATTTCCCCACCAAATATAGCCACCTAAGTCATCAACATCAATTTGTTATTAATTAGCTGTAGTTCCTCTCCAGGATCAGCACACCCAGGTTTTAAATGGACAGTCCTTGCTGCAGGTGACTGCAGTGTGAGAGCAGATATGTGCCAGCTGTGGGGCTGGGTGCCACACCAGACAGCTGTCTTTATCAGGAGAATGTTTTGCAAACAGAACCAAATGTACACTCAATGCAGCATTGTCTCTCGGAGACAGTGTACTAGATGGTCCTGCGAAGGTGGATATTTGCATCTGACAAAACATGGGCCAGGTTCACATTGTTCCCTGAGTCCTGGGGCTGGACTGAGGATACCATTGAACCCACTTCCACGGTGCTTAGACCTGCATACAGTGGGATCACATTAGAGGTGTGTTTCCCATGGAAACTAACTATTAGAATACCCCTGTCAGCTACAGATATTTTACATGCTTTTCTGCTGTTAAATTTGTATTCTGTGGTGAATTCCATGCATTATTCACCGCCTCCCATGCTGCATAGGTCAAATGGTGCATTAAAAATAAGAATTTAGTTGCAATATTTACCCATGAAGTCTGAACAGATGTAGCACAACTCAATTCATCTCTAAACGCATTATGATTTGATTATTTCTGTGCTAGAAGGCCCGTGGGCACATAAATGTGTCTGAGACAGTACCATACCCATCTCTCTGAAGGATCATATGTCTCTTCTGAACTGACTCCAGCTCACAGCCAGGAGACGGAGGTACAGCAGGGCTGTGAGCCACGCATCTGAGGTCTATTGTAGCAAGGCTGTTGACGAGAATCCCAGTTTATGCCAATGTCTGAAAACTGATCAGACAGATATATCTCCAACTGCAGTATAACCATCTCATTTTTATCAGAGGCCTAAAAAAACTAAAGGCTTGATTTTCCTCCTTTTTCCAGTCATGCACATTTTTTTGCATTACCTTGCTTTCAATTTTGGCAAGGCTTTTTCCTCAGGAAGCCTCATATGAGTGGTTAGTGGATTTTGTGAGGCAGCAAAGTTCAGAATTCAAATAGAATTACTTTATCAGTAATCACCATCAGATTTTCTTTGGTACTCGTTTCCAACAACCCTGTCTCCCTTGCTGGAGGTTTGAAACCATATTTACATGCACCTTTGACAGTCCTGTCTGCCATTTATGAGACATGTGGAAGGCAGGGAGTGAAGCTGCTTTCTGGAACACAATAACTCTGCTCTTCAGCATGCCTCTCCACTGTAGCATTCAACCAAACAGCATTTGAAGTTAAGTTACAAGAGCTTTGTTCTCAGTGAGAAGTGAATTATTAATATACTAGCCCCAGAAAAGAGGAGTGGGGTGGGTGGTGAAATGAGGTTACTGTGAAGTGTGCACAAATGATCACTCGATTCAAGCAGTTATATAAATCATAAAGGACCACCCCTGACTTGAAAACAGCAGTGTGGTCTTTTCTGTTGTTCAACGCTAGTCATGGGTGATGGAAGAACAAGAGAGTCTTACAGTCTTGTTACAGGCTTCTAATTGATCTGGATTTTGGTTAATCTCAATTAATTAAGTTATTCTTTGCTCATTACACATTATCACTGAAGATCTGGAAAGGGCAATTAGGAACAGAACAAACAACAGTAAATGGTAGCTACACAAATGAGTCAACAAGGTGGCCCGTGTGTCAGAAAAGACAAAAAGACCAGTGAAGGAAAAAAGAAGGGGACTAAACCTTTTATTTCTATGTCTAATGAAAGTGAACATTAACAGTTCAGTTGTTCAGTCTCATCGTTTGACCGGCAGATGTGCTTCACTGCCTCCCTTATTAATTCAGCGACTCCAAATTCATGTAAGTACAGACTTTGATTAGGTTAAATGCCTGAGGATATGGGGCTGGATCAAACTTTGAAAGCATCCTTAAGTAGGTGGAGGAAAAGGATAAGAAAATTTTGGGGAAAAGAAGTGTGAAATAATTAATTCCTTTAAGCAGAATGTAAACCATATCAAATAATAAGTATGAAAAGACTTGTTTTAAGTAAAACTCACAAGTGTAAGAAACCAGTCCCTTCAAGAACAGATGCTAGCAAGTACTTTAAGTAAAAACCTCAAGAAATTGATATATCATAAAGGAATTTGTTGGTACACAGGGGAAAAATTGGACATATGTTAGAAGATACTAGAATCCGGTCGGTCGGTCGGTGAAGCGGCGGCAGCTATAGCCCATTCAGAGTGTGGCTGTGAATGGAATGTTGTGATGGATGGCTATAAGCTCTTCAGGAGGGATAGGCAAGGAAGGAGAGGAGGGGGTGTGGCTCGGTATGTTAGGGAGTGTTTTGATTGCATGGACAAGGAAGATCTGGTGCTGGGAGTCTGCTATAGACCACCCAACCAGGATGAGGAGGTAGATGAGGTATTCATCTGGCTGAAGTCTCTCAATCGCCAGCCCTTGTTCTGGTTGGGGACTTCAACCTACCGGACATCTGCTGGAAATATAACACAGCAGAGAGCAGGCAGGCTAGGAGGTTCCTTGAGTGTGTGGAAGGTAACTTCCTGACACAACTGGTAGAGTGGGACCAGGGGAGGTGCCTTGCTAGACCTACTCTCAAACAGAGAGGGACTAGTGGGAGATGTGGTGTCTGGAGGCTGTCTTGGGCTTAGCGACCATGAAATGGACCTGAGCACTCCAGTAAACATATTTATGTCTTAAAAAACAATATTAGGTTTACTTGCCTAGAGCTAGACATGTTTACCTAGAGAAATATGTAATTAGAATGTGAACAGTTTTCCAGGCTTTTTAGGAGTGTTTTTACTAAGGGGCAAAAAGAGAGAAGATTGCAGATAACAGATTGCAGATCGCAGTGTTACCATCCGCCATCTCGTCCTCATTCATTGTGGTGCTCAGCAACTTTTCAGTTATTGCCTTAAATATCCATTGTTGTCCATTCTGATATCCTGACCCACCACCGCACCCCTTTGCAGTGAACCCTCTTCACTCACGCTGGCTCCGAATCCGGCTCTGACCTTCACTAACTTGCAAATGTACAACAGGGAAAGCTGGAAGTGAAACAAATGGGCAAGAAAAATTAGTATTGTCTCCATAGGCAAGGCATGGGAAACATCAAGGTCACTCCATAGAAACTAATGAAAAATTATAATTGTTATTACAGAACAGTAATACTGATCACCCTGAAAATTGTAGCTAGGCTAGGATCCCAATATGCCTAAGCCCTGTATGTCCAGCTGTACAAATTCATTGCAATCATTGGCCCAGAGAGCTTACAGTCTAAATCAAACTGGTGTACATACTGAGCTGTCTCAAAAGAAATGGAAATGACCAAGGCAGCTACAGGGGAAAAAGCTGATACAGGAGACTGACAACAGGGCCTATTCCTTTGGTAGGTTCAGGTGCATATAGGGTATTTGTAGTGTTATGGGGAAGAAAGCGTTGCCTTGTGTAGAGCACAAAGCAAAAGACTGTGTTACAATATATATGTATTATTCTGAATTCTCCCTTTGAACTTGAGACCTTGATCAACCACCTTCTATACCTGCTCCTCTTTTCAACCCTTGTTGCTCCTACCTATTTAACTTTTCAAAGAAGGTGAAAAAAGCTTTTCGAAGAAGCTCACTTCAACATAGTATGCTAAACTCTTCTGGGGCTTTAACTGCACTGGACAAAATGAATCATCCTTTATATGCAAAATAAAATAACTTGATATAAAAAATAAATCTCCGCAATTGAAATGGTAGGTAAATCATATAACATCTGTTATACTGCAGCATCACTTTAGAATAATATGTGCTGGTTTTCTGGATTTAAGCATTAAGTTTAATAAATATAATGACCTTAACTACATTTTGAAGATAAATAATTTAGATCAAAGATAACTTAAGGAACAAAAAAATGTGCCAGAGAGAAAAACAGAAAGAAAATATGTCATTTTGCTCTTAACTTACTTTGACATATAATTTTGCTGTTGTTTGCAAGCTCTGTCTTTTGATAGACATTATGAGTTTTCATCTTGTCCTATTATATATTGTAACACATATTAAGGGTTAGCATAGCTATTTTTTGTTTTGAAAGTGTTTGGTTTTTTGTTATCATTTATGAAAATTTGTCCACCCTGCCCATGTGTGTGGATCTGATGCTCACATTTGAGTTTTGTTTCTAACTCTATCAAGCGATTTGAGAAAAAGAGGGCAGATGTGACTGTTCCTAGGTCATTCTGCTACTATAGAAGCTGATTAGGTTTCCAGACCCCAGCTACGGCTTTGAAATGGATTCTTACTGTGGTGGTATAAATAAACAGTTGTCTTCTATTAGAGAACTGAATACGAGGCAAGTAGATATGAGGTAAGTAAGGATGAGTAGATAAAATGCTGTTTTCCAGCATCTTCAGAAATGCAGTTAAAGACCCCATCACTTGCTATATAGATCAGAATTTTCCTCTAAGTTCCTGTAGAAAAAGTATTGAAAAAATGTTAACGTAC
Organism: Tringa tobata; assembly: GCA_033628505.1. Taxonomy (NCBI): domain Eukaryota; kingdom Metazoa; phylum Chordata; class Aves; order Charadriiformes; family Scolopacidae; genus Tringa; species Tringa tobata. The sequence goes on along the minus strand of JAHREE010000358.1, from coordinate 2,007,483 downwards.
CTCATAATGCTCAGCCATTTTATTTGTTCTGATTCATTGTTTTATATAAATAGAGAAGGTGTCTTTTGTAGTCTTGCAGGGAATACGCCGAATCCTTGAGGTGTGGCACCAATTACTGATATATGTTTTAGTAAAGAAAAGAACTGGGTATAGAAGTCATGGATTGTCAACTGGTAAAATTGTCAAATGCAAATGGTCAGATGACTTATAATCACAGAATCACAGAATCGTCTAGGTTGGAAGGGACCTTAAAGGTCATCTTGTCCAACTGTCAACCTAACTGACAAAAATAGACACCCACACAACAAACAAGGAGCATCATCACTAAACCATACCTCCCAGCACTACATCAACCCATCTTTTGAACACCTCCAGGGATGGTGCCTCAACCACCTCCCTGGGCAGCCCATTCCAATGTCTGATAACCCTTTCAATGAAAAAATTTTTCCTAATATCCAGCCTGAACCTACCCTGTTTGCTATTGATGTCAAAATGTAGACTGAATCTGTGAGAAATGCATTGATTTTTTTGCTTTATTTCTTTTTTTTTCTCTGATTTTCTTTAAACTAAATGTCATCAATATAAACTTTTGTTCCCTCAAGGCCTGTCACAGTTTTTCTCATTTCTGAACATCAGATGATAAGACCAATATTTTTATATTGCATTATAAATATCTCCAGCTTGGTCCCATCAAGGTACAGCCAGATTCTGCTGTACTAAGGGAAATGCAGTCTCTCATGCTCCCTTGTTTGCTCTGTTATGGCAGCACCAAGAAGGAAGGAAGAGCACAGTTTGGGAATTTCCCTGTAGCAAAGAAAACATGTCTTCCATAGTCAACTCCACCACTGGTTCTCCCTAAAACATCTCAGATGTGCTGTTGTTTGGTGAGTAGTCTGTATGGCTATATATTCAAGTTGTGTCACGTATCTGAATATCATCCTGTTTAATATATTGCATATCAGACTCCTAGAAGGAACATGGTGAGAAGGTAATTAACAATCTTGACTCCCTCTGCTGGCTCCCAATATCTTTTATTAAGAGAAAGTGCTTTGGAGCCTGTGTTTCTTGCATCAGTGTTAACTTATACAGGTTTATTGAACTAAGGTTTAGGACTAGGTGTGAAAGAAAGAAAACTACACTGCCAGAGAATTACAAGAATAAGATGTCTTCTGCCTTCACCCCAAGCATATACTGTCTTAGCTCTCAAACTCAAAACGTAATTGTCATGTGAAGAGTCTCCTGTTTCCTCTTTGGAGGGGGAAGAGTGGCAAAGAAGCTGTCCTTCTTTACTGTTTGAGATATCAATCCAAAGCAGTACCTCCAAGAAAGCTGTGTGCACCCATGGTCTTCAGAAAATCTCTGCAGAGTGTCAGTGGTCATGAGTATTTGTAATCAATCTCTAAGCTAGCAAATGGATCCATGTCCCCTGAAAAATCTCAGGCTTCTTTGCCCAAAACTGGATGAAACCTGGGTACAACAGATCCCTTTCCTTCCTTTCCAAGTAATCCTGCCCTTTGGCAGCTTCTTGCTCAGGCTGAGAAGCACTGATCCCATCTGTAATGCATGGGTGGAAAAGAATAATTTTCTATCCAATCTTGTTTGAATATTTACTGTATAATGTTAATCAATTGTAATTTGACAGCTTTATTGGATTGTGTTATACAAATGCCTGTTTAGTTAAAGGAGAAGATCAATAAATGAATGGTTGACCTTGTATTCCTTATATGAAATGGATATTCTTAGGTATACTATTCTTATATTGTGTATAAAATAAATGGTGTGACAAAAAATATATTCAAGACAAGGGTCAAGGTAATAGGTTTTGAGGACTAAGAATTTGAAATCATTTATAAAAAAAAAACAGTTAGTTTCTGAAGCTAAGGAACATGGTTGCCGTACTGAGAGTTCATTTATTTCAACTAGTTCTGTTAAATTTTTAAATTGTCCTTGCTGTTTATTTCATACTTTAGTTGCATTCCACATAAACTCTCTCCAAACTTCTGTTAGCCATCCCAACTTTTAGAAAACATTTGCTATAGAGCTATTTAGTGATAATTTGTCTTCATTTTTTTGCAGGGCCATAAATTAGCTTATTTAAAGTAATACTGTGTTTCTGGTGGTGTTTCTGACTGACTTAGGTTTTGTTATGATTTGTTAGCATACACACTTTCAGTTTTATTTCTTAGACACACTTTGTTCTGTACATAATTTCTTCATTGTGTTTAACTTTCCTCCATTATAACTAAGAGATTGGCTCAGCTGTATTGTTCCTTGTGTTTTAGATAGTATTTCTACAGACAGTTGGAAATAAGCGCTTCTAGGAATTCTTAGCTAAAAAGGTTTTAAATCTAAGACCATAAGTCTAAGACATTGAAACATTAGGTCTAACATTAAGTCATTACAAAAATGAAATGAGGCCTGACTGTGTTCCCACTGAAAACCGGAAATCAAAATAAATTTTCAAGCCCAAAAGGTGAAATGGCACTGTGACCACATTTGGTCTGTCAATTTAGGAGACTGGGTTTTGGAATAGCTGCTGCATCAGCCAGTCTGTCCTCAATAATAGGGAAGTCCTGGGAGCAGCAGATGCACAGCACAAGCTCAAAGGCTGAATATCATCTATGCAGGAAGACTGTTGTTAAGGTGAAGTAAAGCATAGTGAAGAAAATTATTGCATCCTGGTAAGAGATATGGCTCTATCACAAAGTTCAGGGAGCTGGAAATGGCAGGCAGTGTTCCTTAGCTTGATAAATTGACAGTGCTTTTGGAAAAGGATGAATATGTTATTATTCTGGAGTTTGAAATCATCTCCAATCATGCAGATGACTGCTTCTTTGCAGCAACTGAGCCAAGAAACTATTCAGTTAGGTGTAGCACTTATTCTCATGCTCAACACCATGGATAGCTGCAGGATTATGTATATAGAATCATCTGGGTTGGAAGGGACCTTTAAGATCACCTAGTCCAATCAATAACCAAACTCTGACAAAAATCCATCACTAAACCATGTCTCCCAGCACCATGTCAACCCATCTTTTGAATGCCTCCAGGGATGGTGCCTCAACCGCTTCCCTGTGCAGCCCGTTCCAATGCTTGATAACCCTTTGAGTGAAAAAAAATTTTCCTAATATCCAGCCCGAACCTCCCCTGGTGTAACTTGAGGCCATTTCCTCTAGTCCTGTCACCTGTGACTTGGGAGAAGAGACCAACCCCCACCTCTATACAACCTCCTTTCAGGTAGTTGTAGAGAGCAATAAGGTCTCTCCTCAGCCTCCTTCTCTCTAGGCTGAAAAACCCTAGCTCCATCAGCCTCTCCTCATAAGACTTGTGCTACAGACCCCTCACCATCTTTGTTGCTCTTCTCTGGACGCCTTCCAGAACCTCAATGTCTTTTTTGTGGTAAGGTGCCCGAAACTGGACACAGTACTCAAGGTGGGGCCTCACCAGTGCCGAGTACAGGGGGACAATCACCTCCCAAGTCCAACTTGCCACACTGTTCCTGATATGGGCCAAGATACTGTTGGCTTTCTTGGCCACCTGGGCACACTGCTGGCTCATGCTCAGCCGACAGTCGACCAACACCCCCAGGTCCTTTTCTGCCAGGCAGCTCTCCAGCCACTCTGCCCCAAGCCTGTAGCGCTGCATGGAGTTGTTGTGACCCAAATGAAGGACCCGGTATTTGGCCTTGTTGAACCTCATCCTGTTGGTCTCGGCCCATCGATCCAACCTGTCCAGATCTCTCTGCAAAGCCTTTCTACCCTCCAGCAGGTCGACACTGCCACCCAACTTGATGTTGTCTGCGAACCTACTAAGGGTGCACCTGATCCCCTCGTCCAGATCATTGACAAAGATGTTAAAGAGAACTGGCCACACTACCAAGCCCTATTGGACACCACTCGTGACCAGACACCAACTGGATTTAACTCCATTCACCACCACTCTCTGGCCCTGGCCCTCCAGCCAGTTTTTAACCCAGCGGAGGGTACTCCCATCCAAGCCACGGGCAGCCAGTTTCTCCAGGAGGATACTGTGGGAGACTGTATCAAAGGCCTTGCTAAAGTCCAGGTAAACAACATCCACAGCCTTTCCCTCAGCCACCAAGCGGGTCACTTTGTCATAGAAGGAGATCAGGTTTGTCAAGCAGGACCTGTCCCTCGTGAACCCATGCTGGCTGGGCCTGATCTCATGGGTGTCCTTCATGCGCTGCATGATGGCACTCAGGATGATCTGTTCCATGACCTTCCCAGGCACCGAGGTCAGACTGACGGGCCTGTAGTTCCCTGGATCATCCTTCCGACGCTTCTTGTGGATGGGCATCACATTTGCTAGACGCCAGTCAGCTGGGACCACCCCAGTTTGCCAGGACTGCTGGTAGATGATGGACAGTGGCTCTGCAAGCACTTCTGCCAGCTCTCTCACTACCCTCGGGTGGATCCCATCTGGTCCCATACACTTGTTTGTATCTAGGTGTTGGAGCAGGTCCCTCACCACCTCCCTTTGGATTATCTAACCACAGCTTTACTTCAGGGCTGTGTTGTAGAAGAATGTACTGGTATATCCTAAACCAAAAGAAAAGTATGGAATGGCAAAACAGAGCATGGAGTAGGTTATGTGTTCTCTTCCATAACAGGGCACAGAAAAGCTCTGTCTTTAGTTCCCTGAGGTTCCCTATTTTGTAGATCTGAAGTTAGCTTTTTTTTCTTCATACCACTTATCTCATCTGAGAGGAGATCACATGAACTTTTCTTGCAATACCCCAGATGATCCCCACCCCACGTCTGTCCTCTGGGTAGGCTATGGGCACAGCGTCTGCAGGCAGGAGTGGGAGGGTGTATGACTAATCCTGCTTTCCCGCTTGGAAATATTCTGTCAGCGTGCATGTATAAAATCTGAAAATTAGCCCAAATAAAGTGAACTATATCAATAAACAGAGAACACACAGCAACAGTTGAGTGATTATGTAGGGCAAAAGAGTGTGGTAACCAACTGACTGCATGCTCTACTAAATTTAGATCATATATCGTACACTCGGGCAGGTGGTATGTCCTGTGGTCAGCTATCTTGGACTTGTTTGCTGTCTTATTGGTTAGGTGTTCAGATTTGAGCTGTTGTAAAATCTTTTACTTCTCAGTGCATGCTGTCAAATAGACTGCCTGTGGAGCTCATAGCTACAGTCCTGTTTAAAGACAGAGTTTTAAATTGTTTATTTTCTCAGTGTTCATTTATTCAGTTCTTCTTTTCCATTGCCTACTGCTTTTGGAGCCTAGTCATGAGCAGAGCAGTATACATTCAAATTGTTATTGCTGCAGTGTTGCAAAATCTGTGTCTATTAGCTTAAGTGAATCATTAAAGCTACCTTATGATTTAAGCTACAGCTATTTTTCATGCAATTAAAAAATGTGCATGGCATAAATATATGACTGACCAGATTTACACTCTCTCATTCATGCTGGGGAAAAAAACCAACCTACCATCATTCATGTATGCATTCAACATTTTGCATGACAGGCTTTTCAAACCTTATGAATGTAAAGCAATAATCACTCCAGGGCAAGATTAGGTTTTTTTCTAGCATGCTCATAACAACAACAACAAAACCCAACAATGATAGATAACTGAATGGCAGAGAGATTTTTAAACAGTTATGAGAACAGTTCCAAAATGATTTTTTTATTTTATTACTTTTCAATTACTGCTGCTAAGTACAGAATATTATTGTTATCCCCCTATTCTATACACAAATACTTAGGGTGCATTTAACATATGTGTGATTATAAGAAAATATATTACAAGTTGCAATGTTGGTAGAACTTGTTATAAAGCTATTCCTTCCACTACTAGATACTCTTTCTCTTGATTTTGCCAAACTCTCACCCTTTGTACCACTTCCAGCTGGGATTTTTGTACTTTTTGAGAAAAGCTTCAAACAAAACTGTTCAGCTGTTTCTGAGAATAACATTACGAGAACAACTTGTTATTTGGCCAATTTTAAGTAAAATCAAGTAAAATTAGATAACCATTGTGTTCCACTACATAGTTCTGAAGGCTTTTCATCAAAAGTTTCATATTTTGCAAAGAAATATTCTTTGTTTCCTGTTCCTTTCACTGTTCACATGAAATTATAAGCAATTATAAGCATTGGAAAGATTTCTGTACTGAAAGATGTAGATTTTCATATCTCTATTTCCTTATAAAGTATAGTGTAAATTAAATTGACTGTAACATCTGCAGCTGATGGGTAAGGAAAAAGGAAATGGGTCAAGCACATATGCCAACAACCTAGCAATAATTGTGTAATGCAGGAAGGAGGAATAAAGCTGCCGTGAAGGTGGACAGAGAGGGAGGAAAACTGGAGCTGCAGAGCAGGAGAGAAGGCGGCAACTTTGAGAAGAACCAGAGAACAGACAGAAACGAGGGGTCTGGAAGGATGGAGACTGATGCCTGTGCCACTGCCTAAGGCAGAGATACTGTGGGAAAAATATCAGCTCTGCGCATAATTACAAAGCATATGAGAATGCATGCACCAAGGCCAGTCAGTCAAATTTAGTTCTGCCCTTTCCTGTCTTACACATTCCTAACTAGCAGAAGACATCATTTTACTAAAAAAACTTTAATTCATAATTTTGGAATAAATTTGATATGTGATAAATCATAAATATGATAGCAACATCTTATTGTCCATTACAAAGTAGTAAAGGAGCTTGGCTCTACATGAAGCATAGATTATTTTAAAAGAGAATTATCATGTAAATGTTTAGAACTGCATGTCTTCTGCAATTAAAGAACAAAACAAAACAAAACAAAAAACCCCAAGTTTATTAGTTTTATAAATAAAGCTGTGTGAGATATCAAGCTAGATTTAACAGTAATACAGCAGCAGAAACATTTTGACTATATAGTAGGAAGAGAATTTTTCATGAAATAAAACAGTCAGACCTACAATAAATAGAGAGTGGAGTGTAAAAGATGGCTAGTAGCATTATATATAGAGAGGGCCTGGTTTTCCAAAGGGATAAAGATTCTATTTGCCTCTGTTTTAGTAGATCCTAGCAGCACAGCAAGTAGCCTTTCATGTCTTACAGCTGTACGCTTTAAAGCCACCTAATGTTCATGTGCATGACTCTGAAATTCACGGACTATCCACCTGGCAGAAGGAAGCTAAACATCGGTTTGCAGGAGTCCTGAAGTTTCTCTAAATTACAAGTACAAGAAATCAGCACAAATTTGGCAGAGAACACCCTGCGGTGGTTCTATATCCAGGCATACTGCATCCCACTGCAGCCAGGACAAAAGCTGCAACCAGGAAGACCCTTTCCTAACAAGGCTTTTCCCACCATTCAAATTTAAATGAATCCTCATTGTCTGGCCATGGAACAGGCAGTTAGTATAATCTGTATTGGTCGGGGTCAATTTGTCAGCTCTGCATCACCATTTGCTTTGATTTAGGCCATTACATGCAACAGTTTAGCTAGATATAAAAGGAATGCAGTATGTTTCTGTGCAAAACATAAAAAAATCAAAAATATAGAAAAATTCTGAGAAACAGAGTTTGGAGAGAAAAGTGGCCTAAATCAGAGGAAAGTCTAAGAGATGCAAAAGGCTAGATATCTGGTTTATATTGCTCCTGTATAATTTCTTGACTTCAATGCTTTCAGAAAAAAACACCCAGCGTCCAGTTTCACGGCACTATGATCAATAGGCAAAAAGAATGAGTTTTCACTTTACACCATATGTTAATATGACAATGAAGTTTCAAGTATAACTTATTACATCAGCTATGTTCTGGCGCTTATTATATTCTCATATCTCTTTCTAACATATGTTTTCAGAGACATTTTGCCACTAGTGCTAATATCCAATGTTCTACTTCCTATCATTTTGTACAGCTAGTCCTGACATTTCATAGTTCTTGTATCCTTCAATTAGTCCTTTTTTTCTAAATCTAATGTCCCAAAAGAAATACAAGACTTTAGTTCAATTAAAATAAATAATGGGTGTGGAGTAATATGCCAAGCATAGCATTTCACTCTGGCACAAAACATATGACACTGTCAGATTCCCAACTTAAATCAATGAAATAAGTGGGGTAGAATTAAGAGTGCTTTTTCACCTCCCAAAAGCCTTAGCTAGCCTACAAATTTATGGGGTCTCATTTCACTTGTATAGATCAGAAAGAATTTGTTTGAGTTTCTTTAATGGTTATTGCAGTAATGCCTACAAGACCTATGCAGAATTGGAGCCCTCTTTTTCTAGGCTGTATTCAAGTATAATCTATAAATATTACAATATTAGTGGGCAAGGTGAAGAGTTAAGAGCAATAAATTCTCTTCAGTTAGAGAAGTTGAATCTCAGTGGTAAAACCAAGAAAAACATGCACTAGGAGGTAGGTTAGGGAGGTTATTTGCATTAGTAGATGAAGCATCCAAATAAAACTTAATTTGAAATTATCAAAATTCCTGAAGGGTCAGTGAGAGATGTTCCTCCAAAATGAGAGCTTCACAGCAACCTTGCAAAGATGTCTTCTTGCCCCTTGGAATATATTAGTAAATCCATTCTTAGGGTTTTTTATCTAGTCCCTTTTCCTTACCTCTCTGCTTGTTTTCAGCAGACAATAATACACACCTTATAACTGTATTAGACGTGTAGATATTACATATACACCCTTGTGCTTCAGTAGAGTTTGTTTTCCCAGAATGTTTTTAGACAAAGTCAAGTTTGTTTACTCTGGTAGCTTGTCTGGCAACTGAGCTTTTTCTTCAAGGCAATGTTTGTCTTCTCATTTAAATGTGAAAATTTGGTCTAAAATCACATCTGCACAGGAAGCATTATATAGTTACTGAGTAGTGAATGTTAGTAATATGGCCTTCACAACCCCTGAAATATGCTGCTGCTCTTTTTCACTTCTGAGAAGATAGGCTGTATGTGACTGGAGAGGTAGATTAAAGTATGTACTGTCTAGCCCAGTTATAATGAGTTATCTTTTTTTTCTCTCTGTGGATGGCAGATTTAATATTTTAGTGGTGTTTTAAAATAATGGCACTTACTTCAAATATTCTCCTATTGCCCTATTTCCTTCTTGACCTTTCTTATTATTTTCAGCATTTTTCTCCCTTCCAATCCAGATTATATCACAAATCTACAATCTGCTTTCTACAGCTTCAATTTAATCACAGGTCAGACAGAAGATTATTCACTTTTCTGCTTTATCACAATTTGAGCTGTATATTCTAATCACCCTGGAAGCCTTGTGTTAGATGATAGCTCCTGCTTTCATAATTTCATAGGAACAATCCTCGCCATCAGTACAGACTGGGGGATGAGGTATTAGAAAGCATCCCTGAGGAAAGGGACTTGGGGGTGCTGGTGGACGAGAAGCTGGACATGAGCAGGCAGTGCGCAGTTGCAGCCCAGAAGGCCAATCACATCCTGGGCTGCACCAAAAGATGCATTGCTAGGAGGTCCAGAGAGGTGATCCTTCCGCTTTACTCTGCTCTGGTGAGACCTCACCTGGAGTATTGTGTGCAGGTCTGGAGCCCTCAATATAAGAAGGACCTGAGGGAGCGGGTCCAGAGGAGGGCCATGAGGATGATCAGGGAGTGGAGCACCTCTGCTATGAGGACAGGCTGAGGGAGCTGGGGTTGTTCAGCCTGAAGAAGAGGAGGCTTCGGGGAGACCTAATAGCAGCCTTCCAGTACCTGAAGGGAGCCTACGGGAAGGCTGGGGAGAGTCTGCTTACAAAGACCTGTAGTGACAGGACGAGGGGCAATGGCTTTAAGCTAGGGGGGAGCAGATTTAGATTGGAGATTAGGAGAAGGTTCTTTACTGTGAGGGTGGTGGAGCACTGGAACAGGTTGCCCAGGGAGGTGGTTGAGGCCCCATCCCTGGAGATATGAGGCTTGACGAGGCCCTGGGCAACCTGGTCCAGTTGGGGGTGTCCCTGCTGACTGCGGGGAGGCCAGACTAGATGACCTTCGGAGGTCCCTTCCGGCCTGGAAAATTCTATGATTCTATGGTTCTATGATCTCTTCCTGCTGTCATCCTAATGTAGGGAAAAAAGAGCGGTCTCTGGTCTCCTGAAGTCTGCTTAGAGAAAGGCTGTCAGCCAGCTTGTGTTTCACAGTTTTTTGTAATTGTTCTGTGACAGTCATATGCTCTGATTTTCAAAAGGTAAATCTTTCTAAATTGTTTAGCTTAGGTTATGCCAGTGCTGTCATCAGGAATTGCACCTGAGCCCAGCCCAAGGTCACTGGGCTGAAGAGGCTGCAAGGTCAGCTGAGCACGTTGCCCAAATAGTGAAGATGTGCAGAAATGTCTGCAAGAGTTTTCATGGAAAAGGAAAAAGGTCCCAGGAAAGTATTGTAGATGATAAACTCGCTCTGTCGAGAACAATTTCTTGGATATGAGAGAAGTCATTGTGGAATTTTTGCTCTTTTCTTTCTGGAGCTCTAGGGCAATATAGTACTTCCATCTATAGCAGTCAATAACCTATAGGGAAAGAAGGGTAATTTTTAAGCCATATACAGCTGATATCACTGCCTGTGAAAGCCAACTGAAGAACTTCTCTCAGCTTTGCTTTTAGTTTTTTAAAGATTAAGGAAGATGTGTTTCTTTGGATTCTTTTCTTCTGCATAAAAACTGCAAGAATTTATTTACCTTTTATTTTTAATCATATTATGACACCTTTTTTCTATAAAAGAGAATGTGAATATAGTATATGATAAACTGAAATTCTGCTTTTACTATGACTATATGCCCAATTTCCTGAAATAATCAAATTCATAGGTATAGGTTATATGTTTTAGTTTTGAGCTTTTTATTTATTTATTTTAGATTAATCAACCAATAATAAATTCTTGTTAAAATATCAGGGAAATAAGTTTATCATACATACTGGCAATCATAGTTTTAATGGCATGCCAAACAGTTCTGTAATTTTCAGCTGTCTTCAGGATCCTGTAAAGCTACACTTTTCATGGTGTAAGGAGGAAGTTCCAATCAATCAACAGCTTCAGCAAGATATCACTTTGGGGCAAACAGCTTTATTTGCCCCTAGCATAATACAGCTACTGACTTCTGATTGACCTTGAGTTTACTTAAGAAAAATAAAAACTTGCTTGTTTTACACTAACTGATGTAATTCAGAATAAAAAGGTGCTGAAGCCAATGTGCCGATTGCCAAAGCTAGAAAAGCAGAAACACAGTAAACTATATGTTTTAATGTGGTTTTCCCACCTGGATCAACAAGTTTGGGTAAAACATTCTGTGAGAAGCCAGTGTTTCACAGTGTTCCTTGTGATACGTGCCAGTTTCAGGCAATCAGGTCGATTTACCACATCTTTGATTTCACCTAAGAACATGGATTGTGTTTAAGAAAATAATTTCAAAGTCACCTTTAAGAGCCCAGTGTCACTGAAGTGGGTGAAATAAAGTCAGTGCTAGAAGTGTGAATCATGAAAGAGAACTTCAAAAGTCACTTTTGTGGAATCCTCTGAGATAAAAGATTTTTAGTTAGACAATTAAAAAAATGACCTGATTAATTGTAATTCTTTATACAACACTGACTGTACTTCTAAGATTCCTTCTAAAAAAACCAACTCAGTGAAAACTGGGCATCTATTCACTCTTTTATCTTACATGTCTACCACATGCAACCAGTTAACTACTGATCAATTTAAGTAGTTTTACATATGGAAAATTTAATGTCAGTCAACTCCTATTTTTAGATAAAACTTGACTTAAAACCTAAACATAAAATGAGTATAATCTCCCAATTAAAAAAAAAAAAATCTAAAGCAAGCTGTATTTCCATCATAACAGCATCTCACTGTGGCCCTGATGTGCAGTAGAAAAGTGCTTTATGAAAAGTATTTATTAAGAAATACTTTACATAAAGTGTTCAACAAATATTTTGTTCTACCTGCCCATTTTAGGGGGAAAATTGCTGCAAGGTTGTCCAGGCTAGACAAATCACTAAAGCTTGATGAAATAATTATGAAAGCCTTTTTCCTGTATAGATGAAACACCTCAAAAGTCCATAAGCATCTAGATTTTACGTAATCCAGTATAGCACTAATGATCATACTATAAAGTCAGTCTGCAAAACTAATAAAGTGAAGGAGGTAGGTATGGTTCAGCTGGGACAAGGCAACAGGAGAAGCATGTAGAAAGATGGAAATATGAAAGGAAGATCTGTTTATCTGCCACTGCATGTACAATGTGAACAACAAACCCCCAAAGGATTTTGCCTTTTGAGAAAATGAATAGGAAAATCCCTTCTTTTTAGACCAAATTGATGCATAGCTCTCTATTAGCCCGCTCTACTATGGGGAGCTAGTATATCCTGGATGTTGATTTCCACAGAGTCAGAGGGAGGACAGAAGAACGATTTGGAAAGCATGTGAGAAATATGTTACTTTGGAGATTGGGTTTATAAAGTGAGACTGAGAAAAGAAAAAAAACTCCAGAAGGAAAACTGGCAGAAAGGTAGGCAAAGCAATAGGCACTGTGAGATGAACATTACACAATGAGGGTGGGAAGCCAACAAAGAACACTGAGGAGTGTTAGGGAGCACAGTGGTGTATGCAGTATCTAAGGGAGACGTTCAAAAGTGAGTTTTCATTTCGGCCATTCTACTGGAAGTGGAATTCAACTTCCAAAAGAGCCTTCTGAGGTGTGCAGGCATTCATTTACGGGATGTAAGCTCTTCCAATATTCCAGCATACATTTCCATTTGAAAATATTCAATATATTTTAGGAATATCCTATTTTCTGGAGATCTGCTTTTAAAGAGAAGTAAAACAGAAGAACTAAATTAAAATCATAACTCTTCATTGTTTTGGGAATGAAGGGTTATTTTCTGCCAAGTGTTTCTACAAAGCAAACCTTGATGTTTGTTTTTTGTTCCCAAAACAAAGTGAGTTGCTACAATGCATTATGTAGAGCTGCAAGTCATCTCTACAACCCCAATTATTTATAGGTATTTTTATTTTCTCTTTCAAATGCAAAGTCCTTGACTGGAAGACAATGATCTATTACATAAATATTTTGGTGGATAGTATGAAGAATGGTAAATATATGGAAGCCATTGCGACAAGGATAACATATAATAAATCCATTTTAAATGAATATAGATGAACAGCACGTATTCTCTTGTGCTGTGGAAAGTTTGTGCAGTCAGCTCAGAAAACTGCTCGTAACTCAAAAATATTATTTTTTTTTTTTGTTTAAGAATTTACGACTGCCTGCATGCCATCCATTCTCAAGGCCCTTGACCTCAGGAGACCAGATACAGTCACTCAAAAAATCTAGCATGATTTTTATTTGAGAAAGAGAGGGAACAGTAAGGCAAAGAAGTTATATGCTGTCATTGAGACTCATCAGTGATTTCATTGTTTCCTGTCATTGTCTTGTCTGCTAACAAAGAGCTTCTGCACACTCCCCACAGCCTGCTGTGGCATTGGAGAGTGGCAGTGGCCATATGGTAAGCAATGCTACAACTAATTTATTTAATGTCACCCCTTGAGGAAAGACGCACTGTGGCAACCAACCAACCAGCCACTGTGGTTTATTTTACTAGAGAATGGATGCTTTTGTGATGGATGGAAGGATCCTAGCTTCTCAGGAGCTGCCATATGTCCATGGGGTTACCCCAGGTAGAGATCTGATCAGGAGGTTCAGGGTGGCCACAGCATGGGCCATAGAAACTTTCTCATGGATGGCTACTGTCCTGCAGCAGAATGACTGGATGTTCTGGGTTGGTCCTACCAACAGTCCAGCCACTCTCAGATGAAGGCAATGTGGCACCTGAGGTCTTATGTCAATTTGGAAAGCTCTGTCAACAGTTGAAGAACAGGTCTGGCCACAGGCATCCCCATGATCCAGCTCAAACCCCACCAGGGCTTCCAGGCGTGGGTCAGAAGGTTCTTGGGTGGGGGGGCCCTCGTGGTCAGGGTAGTCAGGATCCATGGGTATCCAGACGGCCTGGGACACCTGCCCTGGGATGTCACTCACTTTGGGGCTGAGATGGTTTGTACAAGGAGGCTACTATAAACTGATTTGACCCTGAAAGTCTCCTCCAGATCACCAGAATGGACAGCCTGTCTTAAACCTGGAATTCAGATCTAAATGCAGAGAAATTATGAACTGTATGCAGCCATCCAAACATACTTGGCATCCAGCAGAGAGGTCAGTTCCATTCTACAGGTACAAATAAACATATGTGCTGGTTCTAGTAGGTGTGGAGAGTAGTGGAGCTCTGAATTTGTCCCCTGAAAAAATACATGAATAAATCTATGGCAGTTCAGGCAGGTGGATATTATCCATCCCTTATTTCTGTGAGGTTATTTTGCTGCGTATGTTTAGTCCAACCAGTGTCCATCTGCTGGTTTTTATGACAATTTCCATACCTTTAGTCTAAAATTGACAGTTCAACCTGCTATATATCAAGCCAAACTCTTGTAGATCATCTCTGCCCTTATTCCTTCCCAAAGACATCCCTTATATTTAGAAATGAGGAAGACTGCTAATGCAGAGCTCTCCTTTGTGCTGTCCTGGAGTCTTTAAGAGCTGTTTTTCAGAAGCTGCAAGTCATGTTGCAAATGCTGATAATGAAGAGTGAGCACTTCCTGCCTCCTGTTATCTCCGTGCTTATCCCTGAGACTTTTACTTCCATTAACAATATGATGCCTTTGAAAATCAAGTACATTCTCATCAAATTCATTCCCAACTGAAGCCTTTGCAAGCTGCATTTAAGTACTGCTGACAAGACATTCTGTCACACTACAGTTTTAGACTACCCTCCATAATGATGATTTATTCCTTTAAGATCACCATAAGATTCCAGTTGTAACCTGGAGTCCTCATCTCTTCTGGTAATGGGGCTAGCTTTAAAAGCTATTAGTGGCTTGTATGCTCTGGCATCTGCAGCTCTGCTAATGAAAGGGTGTATGTACTTCTGAGTTTAATGTCACTTCAACTGTATATTTGGCAGTGATGGAATTAAACCAGAGCTAATAAAGGCAAGACAAATGGATAAATTAAAAAGTACTTACCATGATCATATACATAAGACACATAGAAAAAGAGTGTGATACCTTCCATCTTGATCTAAATAGAATTCAAAACAGTGGACTGAACACCGCTTGATGAGGTCTTTGCAGTTGTATGTTAGCAATGTTACATTTGAAAAAGGGTTCACACTTCCCCACCGGAAAGGGACAGGTGATATGCACAGGCAATCGTCAGGTCTCACTTCTTGACCTACAGAAACACAGATGTTGGGACATCCCTCCACACCCCATTACATGGCTAGCATAGCCATGACTTGCTGTTAGTTAGCTGGGAAATGTGTACAAAAGCCTTCTACTTTCTATTTCTGATTAAGTCTTAACTAAACCCAAGAATCCTATGCTTACTTTCTCTTCTAATGCTCTACTACAAAGAGTTAAATGTATTTTTGGTTGCAAATATAGGTTTTAGGAAGAGGTTTACATTAACACCTACAAGCTAGCAAACTTGCAATGAAAATGACTCCAGAAAAGGCAAACAAAAGGGTAAACAGTACTTTGAAAAGCTACTTCTGACCACTTAACTTCACCCTTGATGATGAACCCTCTGTTAATCCATCAGTCCTTCATGCCTGTAATATTGTTCTCCTTTAAAACAACTGCAACCACCAAATGAACAATCAATTTGTTGGAAATTGTTCTCTGAGGTTGAAATTCAAATACTTTGGTAACCAAGAAATTATATCCTTTTTTTAGTATTTCTATATACTGAAGATAGCCTAATATTACTTTTGCAAATACGGAAGTAATTGTTTCAGAGTATAAAGGAAATTGCCTATAATATCCCTGAGACCCTGGCCTCTATCAAAGTTATGGTAAAACCAATTTACAATAGTTTATCTTCTCACCAATTCAAAAGAAAATATAATTCATTTTTAGTGTTGGGAACTCTTAAAAAAAAGTCCCAGAGAAGTATCAAACACTTCAAAGATAAGACATGCTTCACACTTCTCATAGCATCCTTAGCCCTTGGATTAGCATAAAACCCTATTTTTATTAGTTTAAAAAAAAAAAATCTTTTAAATCCACTTGCAGCTAAGTGGATGCTGTTGCCCAAGGTGCAAATAGCTTTAAAGGTTATTTGTTTTCAAACATTCTGTTTCTCTCTTTGGAGAGCTGCTTCATATCCAGCCGTAGGTACTTCAAAGAAAGACAAACATTTGAGAAATGGTCTGCAGTTGAAATCAGAAATACTTCATTTAGTTTACATCCTGAACAAAGAATGATTAGGATTATAAGCAGTTCCGATATCTTTCTAGTAAAAGATAATTAATTATTGCTTTAAAACAACAATCTACCTAGCTCTGATGAGTTTCTGTTTCATGCATTTTAAGCTTCTGTACAGCAAACTATTTTAGTATCTAACTATGATTAGTCAAGTACTCTGCTATGTCATTGACTAATGGCTTTCCCTTCTATCTTCTGCAAGCATGGCCTGAATCTCTATTCGTTCTCACAGAGGTCATTAGTGTCTGTCATACCAATAAAGGTTCAGGCTCATGTCAGACTTCTTGCTGACAAATGGAATTATTCTTGCTTTCAATACATTATTTCCCTACTTTTTACAGCATAGTTTCAATATAGGAATGAAGGAAAGAGCTCAGTGTTGATTTATTTTTATCATAGGCCTTAATTTCTTTGTTCTGCAGTGAGACGTTCTACATTTCTGTTCATAGTAGGAGTGGAGGAATGGTGATATGTGTTTACTTTTTAAATGGATTTGATTTGCTAAGGATAATAGATCAGGCCTGTTCAGCTTGTTGAAAAAAATATTAAAATTAATTATGTTAAAACAATAGAAAAGAGATTAAAGTGATGGTGGAAAAATACGATTTTTTTGTCCATCCTTTTTGTAAAGGCTGTGACAGGTGGGAGAGTGGTGAAATATGTTGTACAATTAGGATTCTTTTTATTTTCAGATAAGTCTTAGCTGTAAATGCATGCTATTCTGAAAGCATTGCATAACATAAATGAATGCAAGTTTTCCAAGGAATAGCTTTTAAAATTCAATTTTTATAATTAAGATATTTAAATCCATTACTATTGTTGGTTCCTGCTGTAGTATTATCATCCATTAAAAATGCTTCCTGCTTTGAAGTGAGATGTTGTGACATGACTTACTGTCATCTATGAGAAGGTAAAGTACATAAGCCATTTCAATAGTTGTTAAATATATTGGGAGTGTTTAATTGCAGTGTCATTAAATTATCATTCCAATGCATTTGAAAAGCATAATTTGAGTGTTACTACTGAGCAACACTGCAAATGAAAAACAACTGATATTTACAAATTAATAAAATAATGTTTGTAACTAGAACAGTTACTATAATGGTTTAAGTTCTACTGTTTAGTTTTTTTCATGTTTCTTTGTAGTCTGGACAATTATTGACTATTTGTTAAAATCAGAGGTTTTATTCCCCCTCTGTGTTTTGAAAGGACAAGAAAGAAAAGAAGGTCCAAGATGATGTTTTGCTTCCAGCTGCAAGTTCATAACCAAATTCAAAGGAAGGCAGTGGGAGACTTTAAGTTGAAAAGGCCACTGTGTAAAGACTGTGTGCTGGCTCTCATGGACTAGGTCTGCAGGCAGAAAAGAAAAGGACTGGCATAGCAGCACTCTTGAAACTCCTGCCTTTTAGACATTTGGTCCTTGAAGTTATGCTGGAATAATGGCCAGGTGATTGGATTCACTGTAGAGTGTATGAAAAAATTAAAAAGAGCTGCTGAAATTTCAAGCCTCTAATGAGAGGACCTGCTACAGTTAATCAATAAGCCAATACTCAGAATAAAGTGTTTTGAATCCTGCACTTCTCCAGGGATTCTCTGATTTCTTCAGTTTTATCAGTTTCCTTCAGAATCCATAATCTACAGGGTTTTACTGAAAGCTGGCAGTTTTGTCTTTAGTATGTGTTACTTCCAGCCTAGTGGGATTAGTGCTGTGACAGACACTGCTTCTTTGTAGATTACTGCTCCTTCTAGGCATTGTTTGGACTGTGGTTTGAGTTGCAGTTGTACACAACCATGCTCTGCCCATCCACCATCAGGTAACTAAGAGTGTTTTCATTTTGACCAGGATGCAACATTGTCTACATCCAGGGCTGCAGTACCAAACCTAATAATTCAGTCATCTCCAGTCTTTACTGTCCTTGAAATTATTTCCATGACAATCGAGTAGAAATGATACTGAGGGGTGACTCTCAGAGGATGTCCAAGCCAACCTCCTCCTTCTATGGTACGTCAGACTCTTGTATGCCATTTTTTTTCTAAGATTTATCTAGTTTGCACTTTCTCAGACCTGAAAGAAAGAAGAAAGAGGTGCTTCTTTAAGTAAGTCTGATCTTCCTGGAGTCTAAAATGTATTTTCAAGTTAGATATATTTTGTTGAGCTCATTCTAACACTTGAAATGCAGTTAGGTGATAGTAAAACTCTGAACTCTGAAGGCCAAGTAATTGTATTGGACTATCTTTGCACAGTTAGTCCAAGTGAGTGTGAAGGGCCTGTGCCAGCCCAGTGGTATTCCTCCTATTGATAAGGAGTTTAATCCACCTGTTTACTTGAGCTGTTTTGTCGTTTACACTCACTTGGGATATTAGGGAAAATATTTTCAAAAACTGTGATATGTTCACCCATAATAAAATCCACATGGAGAAGGAAGAGGACTCGGGAAACTTGCAGGGTTCTTCCTAGAGCTCACAGGGCTTGGCCTTGCAACCCATTTAATTCTTGAGAGACTTGCAATGAGAAGAAGACAAAACTTCCGAGTGTTGCCTCTCTGCTACACTGCACAACACACCTCCATTGGAAACTGACTGATTCTCCTTGCTCTTATGATATATACTCCCATAAAGGGCATACAGTACAGAATGGGTGTTCATGCTGTCTTGAGTAGGATTAACCGCAAAATTTATGGTCCTTATTTATAGGTGGACTTTTTTATTACTTAAATTTTACTCTTTGTCCATGGTAGTGGCATTAAGGGACGGAATCAGGCACAGAAAAATATTCAGGTAGACAATTTTACTCCCGTTTCTGGCATGTATCTTCTTTTG
Source organism: Tringa tobata (assembly GCA_033628505.1). Classification (NCBI taxonomy): domain Eukaryota; kingdom Metazoa; phylum Chordata; class Aves; order Charadriiformes; family Scolopacidae; genus Tringa; species Tringa tobata. The sequence continues at coordinate 1,988,371 of JAHREE010000358.1, read as the reverse complement.
GAGTAATCCAGAGGGGGAGTAAAAAGGAGTGGCTTTGAAGACTATATTTAAGAGGAATGAATGTACTTGCATATTTCCAAACCCAAGATTTTGTGTCTTCTTACCATCTCTGATATTACATAGAACTCAGATATTAAAAATACATTAAAGTATAACCCTTTTAACTATTGATAAACTGATGCCACAGCTCTTTCAGAAACCTACATGATCACTTTTCATACCGTGATATATGATGTTGCACTGTTTTCCAGATCCTTCCTGTATTTAAAGAGGAAGTATTTTTAAATATCACTTCACCTTTTTTAAATGTAGCATATCTTTTTCATCTAGATATTAAAAGATTCTCAGAATTTTCCAAAAGACTAGCATTGCCAAAAGATACTTCTCCCCACTTTCCCCCCAGTATTGACACAGCTGTGTTAATGAAGCTACTGGAGTTGCCTTGTAATTGAACACTGGATATACATCTGGGATTTTTCAAGTTTCTCCAGTTGTGCTACTTAAGATGCTTCTCTGGCTAAATTTAGAAAACAGTAATTAGTAGAAGAGAAGGTCCTTTTTCCTTTTCTCTTTTTCAAGTGGATGTGACATTTTTGGACACTTAACTTTTCTTTTTCTTCTCTAATTGTGCTAAATGTAGTAAAACATTGGGGCAGTTACTGTCACTGTTTCATGTAGGGAATAAAAATACCTGTGTACTATGGCGAGCTACTCCTTTTCCTGCTGTCAAGTATAAAGAGAGATGCCTTGTTCAGAATGATTTAAAGGGAAAAGCTATTAATATTTTTCTGTATAATTACCATTAGATAAATGACAGTATTAAAAAAAACAAAACCCAAACCTCATATCCTGACATGACAATAAATCACATACTTAACCTGAACAGTGTGTGTTTCACCTTTCACAGTATGCTAGATTGCTAGATTGACTTCTGAACAAGTCAGTTATTTGATTTCCTTCAGAACAGACTCAACAATGCACTTATAGGCCACTTTATGCATGCAAAGATCTCCTAGCTCAGCTGAGAGCTTAAAAAACTTACTGTATCGTGCTAAATCCAAAATAAACTGTCCCGTGCTAAGTGGTTGCAGCTCAAGTGCAGACCTCTGGTTTAGATTCTGGTAATGCCGTTTCATTAATCAGTTTGCTTCTGCCGGTAAAGTTTGAGTTAAAGAACATTTATCTCTGGGATGAAGGAAAGGAAAAGTCATCAAGACTGCTACATCTTTGTCTAAAATAAATACAGATGTGCCAACCCCAGACGATGTATGTTTTTTACAAATAGAGGAACATGTCCTTCCTTTAGCCTTGACCTCAGTACTAGGAGACATCTATGTCACTTTCAGTTGGGGGAAATGTCTGTTGTTTTAAGGAATGTTGAAAGTACTCACTTTGACTCTTCTGATCCCTCTAAAAAATTAAATTAGAGGGAGCTTGAAAGTAAAGCATTCTGCCAGAAGGTATTCTTTAGTTTATGAAAATGTGTTTTGCTGAATTACTGTTATTATGGAGATAGGGATGGCCCAAAGAAAAATCTCCTCTTGAATTTTAAGTTGACATTTTGGTTCTTTAGCAGCTCCTCAGTGCCTTAGGAAATATAGTACTGTATAGCGTCTTCCGACAAAGGGCCTTTTGTGTTGTGCAGAGTCGAGGTAAGCATGAAAGAGCCTCTGCTTGCTTTTGAGCACTGCGGCTCTGGAAGATGGAGACTAGCTGTACATAAATCAAGGCAATTATAGATGAAAGGCTGCCAGACTGTTTCCTACAGGTTTTCAGAGTTGGAGGGACGGTGAATTTGACTTTAGATAACTCCGGTATTGGGGATCCCACCACAATCTCTAAGGAACGTATTCCATAAAACTCATTCGTAGGAATTCTTCCCAGAGTATTCAACCTAATATTTGCCCCATCAGTTTCATCATGTACTTGAGGTGAAGCTCTTTTACTGTTTAAAAAGAAACAAATCTTCCTATTCCTTCATGTGTGTATCCTTCAACCACTAGTAAGCATTTCTCTCATAATAAAAAGCCAGCTATCAAAATGTTAAATCTTTCAAACCACTTCAAATACAACTTTTAGTATATTCCTGTTTATGGAAGAGACTCCATTTTCATCCAATCATAAAAGATCAATCTTCAGAGTGATTCTGATCTGTGCTGCCCGATAGCCAGTTCTTGCATTTGAAGATAGTCACATATGAGTGACACAGAAGACTGTCAGCTTTCCCTTCATGGAGGTAGCAGCTGTCATGGTGGTGGTGTGCCTATGGCTGGAGATCTTTTTACATAGTTTCAGAAGCAAGGGCTGATTATGTGCAATTACTGCTGGGTTTGAGCCCCTCACCCTTTGTAAACTGCATTATTTCTACAGAGCATGGGGAAACATTTGAATTTAAATCTGTTTTCCTTTCCCACTATTTCTCTTCCTTTCTCACATTGAAAGATATTTTTTTTTTAATTTTAAAAATGCACGAATTATAGCCACAAACTGTGAATAGGGGTGATGCTATACCAGAGAGGACAGTATGAAGAGAATTAAAGATGCATGAACTTTACATTTTGATATAGAAGGGAGCCAACAATGTAGATAAAGAAGCCTCAGTCACCATTTCTCAGACTTTCTGGAGGGGCAGTCCCTCCATTTTATTCATCTGATTTCATGAGACTCCTCCAGCCCCTTCACAGGGCCCTGGACTCATCCCACCCGTCTGGAGGTCTGGCTGCTGGGGTGCAGGGTAGACACAGAGAGAGCACAGCAGCCGTGTTGCAGCCAGGCCTAGTCCTGAGCCCACCTGCGGAGCCACAGCCAGGCCCAGCCTCCGCCCAGCCCTGTCGCCACTCAGGTGCCAGGTGCCCGGGACTGCGGCTGTCCCCGGCTGCCCTGCTTCTGGATGGGGTGGTGGGATGGGCCCTGTCAAACCCACCATGGGGAGACCTTTCCGCCCCTGCTTCCCAGCCCCCAGAGGCCTGCCAGCCGCATGGTGCCCAGACAAGCCTGCCCAGGGGAATACATTTCTTACGTCCTTCCTAATACTTAGGGATTCATTATCCCAACCCTAAGGGCTGACGGAAAGCTACAGGCAAGTTCCAGCTTCTGCATCTACAGTGGAGGGAGTCCCCTTAAACCAGGTTCTGCGTCCCAAATTTGCTGCAGACACTTTTTATGAGGAGTACACCTGTGCTTTTGTCTCCTTTAGGAGAGGAGGATCCCACAACTGCATTTGTTGACAGAATCCTTTGCTTACCCAGCAGAGTGTGTTCAGAGTCAGGACTGAAGACAGGGAGTTCTGCAGGGGGAGAAGTTTGAGTAATCACTTCTCCTTTACAGCATATGGGTTGACCTTCTCTCAATGCAGTATCAAGTGACTGAAATTGGGCATAAATATGCTCAAGACTTTTTTCTGGAAAAGCCTTGAAATCCTTACTGCCATAGCAGATGAGATTTGTAGTCACGTTGACCAACACAATCACACAATCCAAAGCAGCGATGTGTATAGCTGTAGTCGAGTTTTAGGTGTACCCTGGGTTTGAGACCAGAAGTTCATGATTTCTGTTGACCACAAATCATATGAGATTCTGCAGCTTTCTCCACTGTCCAGGTTCTGTCATGTTCATCTTTGATGTCTTTGTCAAAGCTCCATTTTGTAGGTTAAACCACCCTCTGGATGTCTAATTCCTTCTACAGAAGAGGAAAGCAATGAACAATAGACATTCTTCTTGTATCTGATTTCTCAGCCCTGGGTTCTACTGTGGAAGAAGCCCTGCTTAAGGCTGTGTCATGTTCCATGAGAGCTGCACACACTGTTGGTGAAATCATTTATCTACCACCACTATATTTTCTCCTTTACAAGGCATGGCTACAGTCATGTGGAAGGAAGAGAGATTAATTCTGGGTTTGTTTTTTTTTCTTTCTCTAGTCCTGCTCTATTTCACCTGTTGACATATGACTAGAGCTTGATGGATATCTTAAATTCTAAAGAGCATTTTACCTACAACCTCATCAATGCATGTCATGTCTATTGGTCCATGGGGTAAGGGTTTTCTTAGTTGGAATTTGGCAATTGTGAATACAACATCATCATGCCACCATGTGATCTGTGCTGTAACTAGCTATCTCCTAGAAATAGGAAGCATAATATTGTGACTTTTAACCTACAGCCACTGTCTGGAGAACTCTTACTGGCCTCATTATTTTGTGAATTAGTGAGGGGATGAACTGTACAGATTGGAAAACATTAGGGTGCACTGCCATCCATGAGCTGTATTCAGAAAATGTGATCCTGACACCTACAAGAAGGCAGGAAAACAATTTGTCATTTATGCCACCTACATGCAGTAAAAAGGTGAGATGTGGTTTGGCATGTAGAGATGACACTGAGTCATCCTATTCCATGTATAATCATGAGTCATGATGTCACAAATAAGATGGAATAAAATAACAACTTGACCTGAATGTTCATGTATTCTAGACAGCAATTGGAAATGAAAAGCCACTACGGCTTTGCCCAATTAATGGCTTTTATTCTTCTCCTCCATTTGGCACATTCTCCTTTTGCCGCACAGCTAGCTAGCCAAAGAGTTATGCTATTTCCTACTCGGGGTCCAGCTGCAATGTTTCTGCCTCTATTTCACAGGGTAATCAGCAAGAGTATTCAAATAAGTAGCACTAACAGTCAGGGGACTGTTTTGAAACCCTGTCTCCCAAAAGAGGGAGTAGAAAGAATAATCTTTTCAAGCAGGAGCATGGGATTTGCATCAAGTGAACAGGGAAAACTTCCTCAGATGCTACAAGCTCTCAACCTCCACTGCATCAGCCCACTTTCCACCTAATACTTCACCAATGAACAAGCAAGCTTATGCTTCAGCTTTTTACCTTCCTGTCACAAAGCATGCATGTAAAAATGATGACTTGCAGATAGGACTCCCCCTGAGAGCGAGCAATCTGCACAGCCTCCTTGCTCTGTTGGTTTTAAAAAGAAAAAAGCACTCACAAGCAAAGTCAGGTACCATTTCTCTGCTCCTAAGAGAGCACTGCTGCACTAAGAATACCAAGGAAATGGCACTTCTTTGAATAAGAACGCAAGAACAGATGCACTGGGTCAAACCAAACCTTCACATAACTCAGCATCCAACTGTGTCCAAAAATGGAGATGAGGGAAGACTGTGATGCACGAAGTATTAAAAAACTGGCTGAATATGACCCTGAGAAACCTGATCTAACTTTGAAGTTGGCCTTGCTTTGAGTAGGAAGTTGGCCTAGATAGCCTCCAGAAGGCCCTTTTAACCTAAATTATTCCATGACTCCAATCAGAGGTCTTTTCTACTACTAAACTGGGTATGACCACAGTGTCTAACAATTTACAGCTCCTGCTATAGCTGTGGGAAGTACCACCTCCTGTTCTGTACTGGAAGAGCCCAATGCTACAGCTTTATTTTACGTTTTTGTATCAATTACTGAAATATGCCCCCAAATAATTATTAATTCAAACTAAATGTCACATTGGCCACCATTAGGACGGAAATGTTTCACAGAAGAAAAAGCACATTTCTGATAGGAGGTCCATTTTTAAATAGTGAAATAGCTTCTTGGGATTTTTTTCAGTCATGTTGCTACAGTGAAAGAGTAATTTGGCCAAAGACAACAGCCTTTGTATTTTACTGCTCAGTCATTAATATAAAATTCTAAATTTTAACTGTGTCACTCAAATTCTTGTTCTTGACAGCTTTGCCACATCAGCCTTTTTTGGTGTGGGTATGGCATACTTGAGTGGAGTAAAGCCCAAAAGTAGAAGGTGTTTACAGTATTTACTGTCTTTGTAATAGATAATTTAATAATAAGAATTTTCTCTCTTTGTAATGGAAATACAGAATCACCTGCAACTGGTGACTGAAGCCCATCGTTTGAAAACCCACAGGCTTTCCATTTCCCATTCAACAGCTATCTTCTGATGCATCTTGAAAGGACTACACTGAATGTCTTAAAGAAAAATAAAACTAAATTTCTTCTTTCCTGAAATCACCAGAGGATAATAAAATTGTGGGGTTTTACGGAGGGAAAGGAGATGCAGTTTCTGGAAGCTTTTCCTCAAGCAAACCAGCCTGCTAAAAAGCTGATGAGTGAAAGGCTGTGTCTGGGACCACTGAGAAGCAGAGCTCACTCTGCAAGGGGGTCCTTGGGCTTTTATCAGATGTATTAGTGGCTTTGCAGAAAGAGCTCCTCAGAGGCACAGAGCATTTAAATATCTGAACAGGCTTTTCTTGTTAGAAGGAGAGGGGAGCAAGTGTGCAGGAGTGTTGAAGACAAGAGCTAATGGTTGCGTTGTCCATGGGGAACAGAGTTTTCCAGCACGCTGTGCAGGCAAAGTGTCCCACTTCCTTTTCTTGCCTAGACAGGATCAATGCTGCTGCTCCCATTAACCCTGCCAGGGGGCTGGCCACAGACTTTATGCTTCTTTAATACTGGAAATATCACTCAAGTGCCAGTGGGAAGAAATGCAGCAAATCTCCTCTCCTCCTACTGCAGAAGATGATGTAATTGAAAGCATGAAACCATCTCTCCTTCAAGATTTTACCTCCCTCCATGAACAGAATTGACTCAGAAATAAATATTCATATCTGCTTTGAATTACCTATTCAAGGCTCATCCTTTCAACTTCTTACTCAAATTCAGGTAAACAAACTCACAAGGCATGTCCAGCTGAACACTTTATAGACCAAATAAAGTTGTGTGAAAACCCTCTGGCAGTGAAATTAAAATATTTGCAGGGGGAACAAAATGGCCTTGATCTAAACAAATATTTATTATTCTTTGTTTGTCTGACTGAAACAAAAACTAAGCAGTTAAGCACAGTCATTTTCTTTTTTGAAGAACTGTTTCTTAATCTGAAAGAAAATGTTACATTAGCAGCTGCTTTTAAGAAATCAAAAGGAAGCAAAAGCTGAAGTTTGTGAACTAAAAAGAGGGGTTTGGGGTTTTTCTTGGGTTTTTTAATCCATTTATTATAAAACTATGTGTTCCCAGTTGCCTAGCCTGGGAAAGGAGATCTGAGTTTGTGTCAAGGAAGATTTGAGTAGGGTCAGCACATACTTGATCAAAACAGAATTTTGACATGGTCTTCCATCAAATTCCCCAGCTGGAATAAGAGCTCATTGTCTTTCTATAATTACTTGCACATTTTATTAAAAATATAAAAGAGAAAAAAGAACCACATTTGCATGGTTAAGAACTCCAAGGTTATATGCTCGAAGTCAGATACCCTTCTTGCAATATGAATATGACCCAGGATCTCCCATCTTTCCTCAAATGTCCCTCTATCACTTGTTCTCCAATCTGTTTTACTGGATTTTCGTAGGTTTTTTTTTTAATTTTAATACTTCACCTTTTCCAGGAAAAAATCTTAATTTGCAAATATTTGGAAAACCTAAGCACATTCTTTAATAAATTAACTAATTGTCAAAAATATTTTGCCTGGCCCTAGGTACGTGTAATGTAACTTGATAAATTTTCTTTTAATAAAAGCTGTATTTGAACTGGTCATAAGGTACAGGCAGCACTTGACTGTGAACTTTTACTCTATTTTGTCTTGTATAAATTGAATGCTGAGATACTAATGACTTCTGGGAAACCTTTGTACAGCAACTGACAGTGCTACAGAAAGAAAAACCGTGTAACAAATTTTGACCTCAGGACTGTCTTTGAATTGTGTTTTCATTAACTTTAGAGATACCAGGAGATTCTGGCACCCTTGAGAGAAAGAACTCTGTATTACAGTTGCATCAAATCGTGGTCAAAAATTATACAAAAGCAGATGGTGTTTTCTTTGTCTTGTTCACTTCTGTCTTTATGAGCATTTTCTTTGTACTCCTTGTTTTCCCCCTTGAGCTTAGAAGACAGCTTTTCTATTCCTTTGTTAAAGTAAGGTTAGGTAGTGGTTGCTTCATTTAAAAAACCTTTATTTGTAAGATTTCAGGAACCAGTAGAATGTTTGCGACTATTTTGTCAATACAGAATCAAGAATTTTAGCATGATTTTTTTTGCTCCAAATTGTGCCTCAGCCATTTATTGTTGGCAACATTATGCCTCAAGTGTAGGTGTCCCCCAATGAAATCATGCTCATGTGCCATGGCTAGGTGATCTTGCAAGTTGTGAATCTCATTCAAAGCCCAGGAAAATAAATGAGCAGACTTTCTATTTATTTCCAACCCATAAACTGTGGATAGATAGCTGAGTATTTGCTGCAGAGGTGAAATCCTGCCTCTCTTGAAGTCAGTGACAGAACTCTCCATGTTACCTTCCTATCATCAGGATACTAGTATTTTTACCTTGGAGAGCACAGCTTCATCAACACCAAAATGTTTTATGACACAGATTATTTTTCCCTGCAAATACTTCTGGTGCAAGAATGCCTCAATATCCTCATCTCTGCTGACAAAAAAGATTTATTTCATTTGTATTTAAGACACAATTTGATGTTTTCATAAATATGTCTACAGTCTTAATTTAAATATTTAATCTTAATTTCAATTTCTAGTTTTATTTTAAATATTATCTATATGACAATGCTTTGCTGTTGTCAACAGCAAGCCTGCCAATGCTTTCAAATTGCTTCTTTTATTTACTGTCCCTGGAAATATTAAGGTGTCACTAACCTCAACATGGTCAGACAGAAATCCCATTTCCAGACCTGTGCTATTTTGTGCAAACAAGTTTTGAATGAGATCCGAAGAGAAGACTCAAATGGCATAGAAGAGGAAGGAGAACAAGGCTATTTGTCTGTTTTGAATTACTGTTTTTGTAATGCCTCAATATAATGTGGTGACCGTGTGAAAAAGTGTCAGTGCCCTGAGGGCACTAACAGCCCCCCACCTCTCCCCACACTGCTCATGGCCCACTACCCCTTCTCTCAGACCCCTGAGGCTGATAGTCCCAACCCCTGCCATCCCACATGGGGGCAGGTCTCCAGCTCCCCACAGCCCTGCCTGGTCTGGCCATGAGGACCCCCATCTGCTGCGGGCCCTGCAGAACTCTGACATAAAGCATAAGGAAGGTAAGCAGACAAAAACTTAATGAGAGAGAGAATGGAAACAAATAGCTGACAGCTACCATATGCAGTAAAGGAGGAAGCAAGAGAAAAATCATGAAGGCTGCATTAGCACCTGCCCAGATTTTTAAGAGATAGAGAAATAAGCCCTAGGACAATGCTGAAATCACGTTACATCAGTCCGACCGCATAATTATGCCTTTGATAAGTAAATAATCAATACTACAATGTACATCTTTATGGACAATAGTCTTCAAAGATATATCACCCATTAACTGTATTGCCAGCAAAATATGATTTCCAGACACTTCTTAGGATATTAAATTTTCAGCAATTCTAATCGGAAAAAATTACTTTAATCTGCTCAGAGAACTCAAATACCCAATCTAATTGGAATGACGATTGCCCATTTTATTTCAAAGTGATTCCAAACTCATACATTTTGCTCATGGGTTTTAAATTCAATTTATGGCCCAATTTGTCAGCTGAAACATGGAGGGAATAATTGCCTTAAGAGAAAAACAAGGTTTTACTGTTTTTTAATTGGGGGGAGGGGGTAAAAGTTGCCTCATGATGATTAAAAACTTAATGACTAATGTGGAAGAAATAGCATGAATTAAGGACAGACATCATGCATGGAGCTGTGGGAACATACCAATTCAGAATTTATGGAACATATTCCAGGCTGTGCTTCCTGATAAGGACAAAAAATTCTGTTTGATTTAAGATGCTCAGCATCTCTAGAACAATTACATGAAGCTCAGAGTTCATTTGTTCACCAAGTCAGAATAAAAATGTGACACAACTGAGAACAATGCCTCTAAACCTTTGACAGAAGAGAGTTTAGCTCACTTTAAAGGCAAACTGTGGTCTCACTGAGTTCTTTGCTGCAAAATGTGAAAGAATCACCATAGAGAAAACATGACATCAAACACCAGAAAGCAAGCTTTTCACATTGCCTAGGCAAGATGCACAGGCAAGAGAATATGAGACATAAAACGCATATGTCTGAATGGCAGTAACACTTTGACAACTTGTATTGCATAGCAAATATTTGCAAGTGAGGAATGTATTTTAAACAGACAGCTATATTTAAAATTGTCTATATCTTCCTACTTTAAACTCCACAAAACTTTCAGCTGTGGAGGCACATTTCTCCCAGTAGGAGAGAAAAGTTACAAAGCAAAGATGAGTGTTTAAAACATGATGATTTTTAAGACTAGTCTTAGGGGAGAATCAATTTCCTCCTTTATTTAAAAAGCAAACAAATAAACAATAACAAGCAAACATTAATCCAATTTGTGCATATCCTTAGCAGCCTGGAGTAGAAAGTGGAAATTTGGCAGGAAGATAGAATTTGGAGAATGAGAGATGCTTTACAAATTCTTAAGGAAAATTAATTTCAATTTAGCTGAGTGATGAGCATTTTGAAAGTATAGTTCATGAATATTTTCAATAACAACACTTTTACAAAGGTCTGAGAATCTAAATAGAGCATTTTGCATTTCACAGAGAAACTGAGCCTAGAATTTTGATTCAAATTAAAAACTAATAAAAGCCACTTTTCATATCATGCAGTCTTTTAGGAGACAGGTTTTCAATTGGACTATTTTGTGTTCTGGTGACTTCAGGGGAGGCTACAGTGCTGCATAATAATCTGACTTCATTGCTCGTGGCTTTTGACAGAGTTCAAATTTATAGTAAACTATCATTGACCAATGCAGATAACAATTGTACATGACACTTAGAAGTTGGGTATGGAAAAGTAGTGTAAGCTTATTCTACTGACTTTCCTGTCAATGAAAAATTGCTCCCTAATGTGTATTTGCAAGTGTTTTCACCAGTTTTTCTTTTATACCATTAATGAATTAGTTTTAAAAAAACTGTCCCCAAGACTAACCCTTGAATCATTCCTCTGAAGTCTCTTCAGTTTGATTCACTGCTTTTTAAGTTGGTTTGCCTGATTTGGGGTACATGAGACAGAAGCTATACTTAAACCAAAATTGCAGTTTTTCACTTTTGGGAAACACATTATATAACACTTTTTACATCTGTTGTGAAATCTTGGCTTTAATGAGATCAATTAAAAAGCACCGATTGATTTCGAGAGGATATAGGAGTCACCTCTTTTGTCCAGCTATCAGATGAATTTAAAAAAAAAGTTCTGTTGTTAAAACTGAGCTTCTTGATCCAATGTATATCTCTCTGCCTCCTTTTCACCCAGGAAAAGGTACTGATCATAGTAGCTTTGCCATTGCAATAATTTCTTCATTCTCCAGCAGTGTTCACTTCTATTTTTTACAAGATAACAATTATTTTGAGGGATTTATCCGTAAAATAAAGATTATAGAGTAAGCGAGATTTTATTAGAAACTCTCTTAGATATGCTAAGTGTTTTCTTTATTTTTGGCCTGGCATTTGGCATTTGGGTACTGTAGTTCCCCTGCCATGTTATCATCTTTGTCTGTGTATTTTCTGATCACAGGCTTCCCTAGGCTCCAGGATTGCAAATGTTAATGCAGGAAATTAGTTCCAGTAGTTTTAGTGGAACATCTTGCACTGCGCAAGTACACATATGTATACATATTCAGGGAACTGAGGTGTTTATCTCTGAAGTTTTCAAGACAAACTTAGATGATTAAACTTATTCACTTCTTGGCCCTCATAAATTAACACTCCAATCTTTCTGCAATAATCTTTATCAATCTTTCTAATTTCTCAGGAATGTTTTATATACTTATTTATTCGTGTGTATTATTTCCTTCAGGTTGTTTAAGTTCTTTTATAGGCTACTACAATATGGTGAAGGTCATGTGATAAGTCACCAGTACGTTTGTGGCTGAGCTACATGTCACATGGAAAAAAGGCATGAGAAGGACAAAGTAATATTGAATCCAAGACAGCCCATAAGGAGAGTCAGAAAGAAAGTGATTGATACAAGCTGTTGCTTCTTGAATTCTGAATTGGTCCATCTGTGTAGCCTGAAGCATTGGAATGAGGTAAAGGAATATTCGGAAAGTTCACATAACTTATTTAAAGCTAAAAATAACTGGTAATGTTAAAAATTAACTGTTTCTTTACACAGACACATCATGCAAGTGATTTCTGTGTGGAAATAAATGTGCAGCTTTGAGGTGAAAGTAGGAAATTGATGCAAATCTCTGATTCAGTAAAGTCAGAGTTCAGATATGCATAGAGTTAGTAACTGACTGATTTTCTGAAATGCTGCAGTGGATGAATTTCAGAGATATTTATTTTCAAATTGAGTTGTCAGTGCTCTGCCAATTCATAAAACCAACTCCGCAGTAATATCAGCTCATCACAAAATAAGCTGACAGACTGTACCATATTTTTATAGTGAATCATTTAAACCATGAATCATTCATAGCTTCATACAGGTGCTGAAAATAGTGAAAAACCTGCTGTCATGCTAGACAAGCCTGGCACACGCTTGCCACAAGTGATGGGTTCTTCTTTGCAGAACAGATCAGATTTTAATCCTATTAGGAAGGAAGAAAGATCAAGGAAGTAAAACACAAAAAGAGCTCTGTTCTCCATCCCTTCCTTTCCCCCTTTCCTCCCCTCCATTTTTAATAATATTATCTTGCCCATCCACAATGGAAAATGGAGGAAAAAATATTTTGATTCTCTATTGCTTTTGTTCCGTTGACAGGCAGATATAATCCATGTTGTTCCAAAAAGAGGAAGTCCTGATATAGTGAATATATCAGAGTCCTCATTCTGAATCACTTCCAGAATGTCATTCTGTTAGCGTATGTATTGTAGATAATTAGCTGCATGCACCAAAATAATCCAAGGGATCCGGGCATAAGTACAAAAGGCAGCAGCAAATGATAGGCTAGCATTATAGCTTCTGTAAAATGTGCAGAAAGCCTGTCACAGGGCATTCTGCAGATTGCCTTATTTCCTGCCTTAAATAAGAGTCGAGAAACAGATTGCAAAGGAAAATTAAAATATCCACATGAACTGACCTGCAAAAGGCTGAAGGATGGGCCTGGTTAGCAAACGCTGCATTAGGTGGCTGGTGATGTTCTGGGAATCACTGGCTCCACGTCAGCACATCTGAGTTAATGAGCAGGGTGACAGGACGTAGCCATTTCACACGTGATTAGGCAGGCTCTCCTTGTCATGATTAGGCAGGCTCTCCTTGTTGAGGAGTGCTCACCCCATCCCCGGGGACCTGTTCTGCCTGCCAGTTTGCCTGCCAATCCGTGGCTGGCTCAGACAGACATGTAGGTCAAAAGAGGAAATGCTTTAGGACCATCTTTTGTCATCAAGGAGTAAGAGTTTGTGATAAGCACTGCAGAGCTTAACTCTTAAGCACTTAGCTCTCATGTGCTTTGGCATCTCACAAAATGCTCCTCTCTCTTACACTGTATTCCTCTTAGGGAACCACTCAACTTGGGATTCATAGCCCTGAACCTCTGCTAGAGCCAGAGGTTCTAGCCTTGGCAGAGGTTCTGCTATGCCAAAACCATGAAGCAAGCTGTGGCATTCCTCTCTCTCCTTGTCCAGCTTGTCAGTGGTGCACTCACTCACCGACCTCTTGCAGGACACACAGATCCATTTCCAGCTGTCTCATCGCAAGATATAGGGAGCCTTAAGCCTCAAGGTATAGGGAATAAGTAGGCCATGCTTCCAACCCCTCATATTAACGTTGTTCCAGTTTACTTGGTATTGTCAACTATTCATTCAGCCAGGACAAAGGAAGTGGAAAGAAAGAGAGGGGGTGATAGCATGGATCGTCTTAGCCTTGAAACTGAGCAATATTGACCAATATTATGATTATTGGTCAGAATGGGGGGGGAGACCTGAGGTTTAGTCACTGCGTTTATTGCTACTGATATGTTTCATCTCAAATTAATATGAGAAGGGGTAAAACTGAATCTGGGAGAATGGTCTTCCATTGAATGGTGATGAAAAGGGAACTATAACTCCCCACCAAACGTTTTGTGTTGATGGTCTCTATAAGATATCTTCCAACAATTTGTCCTGCCTTGGACCATAAAAGACAAGACAGGTCAAAAAAATCCTACTCTTGCAATCTGAACAGAGTATATATACAAAGGAGCTATGGAGCTATTCAGCACTAGCAAGAATAAGGGGCTTCCAAGGATTCCCAGAACTAGCAGAACCTAGCTGAAAAAAAACCCAATAACTGCCTGTGGTGTTTTGGAGTCCCTAGAGTGAGACAGCATCTGAGTTTCTGAGATCTGAATGTTGGACTTTAAAGTCTGAAGGCTTTAATGATCTAAAATGTTAATTAGCACACCTGTGTATCTGAATGGAAATGGCCTCTTAATCCCCTAGGCTCTTTCCAGATCTGATTCAGAATAATCATGGACTTGGAAAATGGCTGTTTCTTCCTAGTGAAAGAAATGTGTCCACTCTGCTCAAATCCAGTTTCTCCCAAGGGAAATTTTGAATGGAGGACCCCCCCTCTGATACAGAGCCTGCTTTGAGCTTCCAAAATACCATACTGGTTGTTTATATACTGGATACTCTTCTGGTCTTTGGCTCCACAGTTTGTGTGTTCTGATTGTCCATTTGGAAGTGAACTTCTGGGGCTTGGCACAGCAGTTTACCTAATGGCTTTTTTACACGTAGATTAACTTCATATCTTTAGTTATTTTGGATTCATTTTCTTTGAATCGATTATTTAAAAGCCTTTAAAGCTCTGTGCAGACACATTTTAGTTCCAAATATATGTTACTTAATTCAGACTAACTGTCCTTGGAGTTCTTATGTAGACAAGCCCTAAGAAAACGTTATTATTGGGAGACAGCTGGGTTGATGCCTCTTTACACTAGCTGGAGAAGGAAGAGGTCAGAAATTGACCATCATTTTACAAGGGAAATGTTTTAATTTTTCATAGGTATTTTTCCCCCTTTTTATTTAGAATCATCTGCTGCTAGTAGGTCACCCAGTGAAGGTTATTCTAGTCTAGTACTAATACCTAGGTGCTCAAATTGTAGAATATGATTTTATAGGAACTTAGGGCTTATCCTCGTGCATCAGGTAACTGATGAACATATGTTATTCACTTGCCACTGTGGAGCACTTCTTCACTGAAAGGAGAAGGATGAACAAATCCTGCTGTAGTTTGATATCTCCAAATGATTTAAATAATAAGACAAATATAATGACTCATTAACGTGTTGTGTCAGATTGTTATTGGGAATACTAATTATTTTTCCAAATCACCATTTTATCACAAATTTTTATATTAGCCAACTTGCAGAAAAGAATTGTTTTAATGTGCCCACAGGGATTCACTATTTAGATGGACAAGCAAAATTTAAAATTCATTACTGCAGACTGAGACCCCTCTGATCTGATCATGACAGCACTGGTCTGCACAGAGTATATTCACTTAATAAGAGATTGTCCCTACTGTAAATAACCTGTGATCAAAACAGAGGAAGAATGAGGATTTTTCATTACAGTGAAAGAAGAATTAGGTGATTTACTCAATGTCACAAATAAAGCTAATAGCAGAGAAAGGAACTAAATCCAAATCTAAGTCTCCTAAGCCCATGGCAGACATTGTGGCCAAAAATCTGATTTTGGAAATGGTTTGTATTTGAAAATGACTTACATCCTAATCATTATCATTGGAAAGAGCATTTAAATAGGTATCTGTGTATAATTAGCATTACATTTACCAAAACCATCTTTTATTACTGATACCATTTTGAAGGTCCTTTTTTAAATCCCAGCCATATGTCTTAACATGGTAATGAATTCCATGGTGAAGAAATATTGATTTGGGATTGCTTTATCATTCATTGTTGCCCTCTTTTACTTGAGTAATATGACCTGCCTCATTCAGATATGTTTAGCTGTTTGCTTGGCTTTTTAATATATCCTTATTCTACATAATCTGAATCCTGATGCAGTACTAAACATAATTCTTGAAATTCTCTGGAATTGCTCCCTAGTAGCAATTAGATGATTTCTCCATCAGTAAAAAATGAGCAATTTTCCCCAAAGGCAGACACATCAGTGTCCAAAGCATGTCATTGTATATTATACCTGGCCTTTTCCTGGCAGAGTAAGATGTCTAAGTGATCTCATTATCTAGCAGATTTGGGACCTTGGTAGATGTCAGTGTGAACTGATCAAAGGCAATTACGAAGGACAGGCTGGGAAGTCAAAGAAGGAGAGTTGCCCTTTGCAGAAGAGAGCAGTTGGACTGCCTGGAGCTCTGCCTAGGAATGGATGCCGAGCCTGCTGAGAGCTCATGGGTTGGAATTATAAGAAATACAACATAGGTGACATTGTTGTGGGTTTCTCCTGCAGACTTCCTGTTCAGGAAGAACTAGATGAAACCTTCTTTACACAACTGGAAGAATCTTCATGTTCATAGGCCTTGGTCTTCGTGCGGGACTTTAACCACCTCAGTATCTGCCATTAGGTTTCTGGAGTGCATCAGTAACAACATCTTAACACAGATGATCAAGAAGCCAATGAGGGGAGGTACTCTGCTGGACCTAATACTTGCAAACAAGGAATAATCAGTTGAAGATGTGAAGGCTGGGGGCCACTGTGGCTGCAATAACCATGCAATGCTGGAGATCAGTATCCTGAGAGAAGGGAATAAGCCAAACAGCAGAACAAACAGACAGCCTTTTCAGGGACCTGCTTGGAAGAATCCCATGGAAGACAGTCCTGGAGGGAGGAGGGGTCCCAGTGAGCTGATTTTTTATCAAGGATCACCTCCCTTAATCTCAGTAATGATCCGTCCTGATGAGAAAAAATCCAAAAGTAGCAGGAGGCCTGAATGAATAAGAAAGGAGCTCCTGACTAAACTCACACTTGAAAATGAAGTACACATGAAGTGGAAGCAGGATCAAGTCACCTAAGAAGAATATATAAACACTGTCTGAATGTGGAGGGATGGGTTTTGGAAAGCCTTACTGTTTACTGGTAAGATTTGCCTTCAGGAATTGCAGGTCCCTGAGAAAAAGTCTGGAGCAAGGAAGACTTACCCTTGATGGAGGAGGATCAGGCTGGGGAACACTTAAACAAATTGAACATACACAATACCATGAAACCTGAGGTGATACACATATAGTTGGTGGATGTCAAGGCAAGGCCAATCTCTATTATCTTGGAAAGACTCTAGCAGTCAGCACAGATACCCTAGGACTGGAAGAAAGCAAAAGTCACTCCTACCTTCCGAAAGGGAAAGAAGGAGGATCTGGGGAATTACAGGCCTGCCAGCCTCACCTGGGTCAGTGGAAGGTGTCAGAAAAAAAAAAAATCAGAAAAAAACTTCCAAACATATTAAGGACAAGGGTGGTTGGGAGTGGTCAATACGGATTTAGAAAGGTGAAATCAGGCCTAACTAACTTGACAACCTGCTACAATGAGACGCCTGAGGAAGAGATGATGGGCGAGTCCAGTAGCAGTCACCTTTGGATCTTCACCTATTTTATGTGAGTGCCAAAGAGCTGCATTTAATTTGCCAAGAAATATATTTCCCACATTTTTATTAGCTGAATACATAACTTATTAGCTCTTGTACAATTGCAGTATCTTTGGTTTTCTCAGTGTATGTAGGGTGAGCAATATTTTGTGTTACCTGTCTCCCCAAGCAAAGGCAAATCTCTTTGATGGCTGCCACTGAGATGCAATTACCTCAAACCGAAGAAATGTCTATCCCTTGGCTATACCCTGCAGGTAGCCATTTCACTTGCATTACACCAGACTAGAAAGAGGATAGAAGAAAACTGAGAAAGTGTAAATAAAGAAGCCAGGTACTAATGCTTGGTTTAAGAAACGCTGTATCTAAGATACTCCAGTAATTAGGGGGATCTTTCAGAAACATGAGAAACTTGGTGAGTCCAAACAGCAAGCACACACTTTTCTCTACCTGAGGCTTAAAAGGGGGACCAGTCAGCAAAGAAGGAACCCAATGAGATGGGAAAGAGCAAAAGTGTGCTCTATGGAAAAAGCCACCTGGGAAAATTCTTGACTTCTTGGAAGTGTCTGTCTTTATTTCAAATGAAATTGAGGATGCCAAGGAGAAGAAATGTGTACTGACATTTATTATCTTGAATAGACTTCCACAGTTCCTGTCCTGACTCCAGAAGACTGAAGGTCTTTTTGGAATCCACACAAAAGCTGTCTATCCATTGTTTTCTAGTACCTGTAGTATCTGAGTCTTGAATTACAAACCCAGGTAGCATAGAAAGCTGAAGGGAACATTAAATAAGAAATTTCTGCTTGTGGAAGGAAGGAATATCTTCCTTAGACCAGCAGTAGTCTAAAGCGGAGTGAGCCCAGAGACTCTGTGCACTTGAAGTTTTTGAAAAACTCAAGACAACAACAGTGTTTCTGTGTGAACAGACCAAAGCAAGCTGCAGCATTTGTACACTGTACCACATGCACTTTTCCATTTATATTGGAAAAGCAATCGGTTGATTTAGTTCATAAAAGCACATTTTGCCTGAGCTCACACCTCAGAAGATTCTTGTTCTGGGAAATGATGAATTATATTGTAATCTAGTTATCCTTTACTTCCACACTGTCAGGAAGTCTTCTGGAAAACAATCCAAGAGTATTTCTTGGCTGTGGTTTGAGTCTGTAATTTGATCTCCATCTCTTACCTGGGAAGTTTTTGAAGGATTCTTGATAAAGTCCTTATTGTTCACTTATTTTTCATGTTTTCATGGCAGTGCTTTCCTACTTTCTATTGCATTTTTACTTCCATTGTTTTATGCTAGGTCTGGCTTTTTCTTTTTCTTTCTCTTTTTCTTTCTCTTGTCTGTCTCTAAAGCATTTTAGACAGGGGGTGTTTGTTTCTTCAGTACCTTTAGCGGAGTTAATAGATCTTACTGGTATATCTATGTGTTGACAACTGTGTCAGCACAATTGTACATGGCAATTTGGTCTTTAAGATGTGGTCATGTGGACTATCCATCTGGGTATGCACCAAGACTAACAACTCTGGATCTGATCAGTGTTTTGACTGGCTGTCTGCTGCTTTGCTGATAGCAAACAGAATATGAAAAAGGGTAACCAGCGTTACATGAGAAACTTCCCTCAGGAAATTGTCTCCTAATTACCCCTTAAACTGTAATGGTCAAAATTGTGAAAGCTAGTTCTCTTGTTGCCAGTATATTAAAAAATAAAACAACAACAACAACAAAAAACAACACCCCCCCCCAATGGTGTAAATGTTTGAAGTATTAGTGTTTCAGTGTTGAAGTTTTCATGCTGTGGTGCTATAAAGTGATATAAAATAGGCATTTCCATGATCTAAACATCTAATTCAAAAATTAGTTTGAATTTTTTTCTCAATAAAACAGTGTAGTAATATGGTCTGTCGGATTTTTTAATTCTATTCCTGAAACAATTTTTTAAAAATGTTGTCCAGCTTCACAAACATTTTAAATTTGTCAGACCTGAATAAAGCAATGCAATCTGGGTCTGCAATCATTTTGTTCTGACCAGCCTCAATCATTTTTTCAGTATCATTATTAAGTGGCTTTGAAAAAAAGTGCAAAACAACAGAACTGTGGCAACAGTTTGTACATTTAATGTATGTTGTTCTTTATTTTATCCTCTCATTAGAAAACACATCTTCATATGCCAAAAGGCAATCACACTATAATTTCATTAGTTATTTGAGATAGGGTGGGACATTAAACACAGTAAACTTTTAAATTATTTTTTCATCCCTTCCCCAATCTCTGCGTGATTATCTGCTACCTATTATGTGAATATTGGTAGCCATAGCAGTTCCCTCACACTGCATAGCCAAAACTGTCCATGGTAGTTAAGGATGCAGCTGTTTAGGGACTGCTGTTGGGTTGCTCTACATCCAGAAAGGCATGGACCATGCTCTGATGGTAACAGGATGGCTCTGCTGTAAGGCAGGTTTTGTCCCAGCACGTGACATGCCAGAGGGCTTAGAGGACCCCTCACAGTGAATCTACCCCATCTAACTTACCTACATCTGCTCTGAAGCATTGTCCCTGTGTTTGTAGATCACCTTGATATATTAGAAGTCAGTAAAAGTAATAGTTTATGATTTAGCTTTTCCACCACTTTCTTAGAGACTTGGAAAAATAAAAATTACATCAGTACAAAGATGACTATTACATACCTGAGGACACCTTCTGCCCTGACAATTGGCAAGCGCGGCTCAGTCCTCGTAAGCATTTTACCTGAGAACTTGTTGACAAAATTTCTGAAGGGAAAAATCTGGACATAGGGCCTAAAAAGCAGTAGATGTGCCTTTTCCTGCTGCCAGATGAGGAAGAATGGCAGCTGAGTGCTGGCTCATGGATGCCCCAGCCTCATGGTCCCTTGCAGCAGCAGAGGACGAAGTCTCATAGGCAGATCCCAGAGCTGCTTTTCATTAAGGTCAGAGGTTTTTATCTTTCTGTCTTCACACAAAACTGTTGCAACAAATTTTGTTTACTCCTACTTCACAGAACTGGAGAGAATTCAGCCCATGTCAATTAGTCCATTTGAACTGGAACATGCAGTATTTTCTTGTGACTTTGCTGAAATGACCCTTCTCAGTAAGTGGTGCAAAACTGAGCCCTCTTAGAGCTGGAAAACCTTATTCTACTTGGACATTTAAAAATGTGCTTAAATATAGTCTGGGAATGATTTATAGCGCTGACTGGACCAAGTACATTTCAATACTAATGCATAAATCTTCTAACAAATAAGCTATCTACAAAGCTATAGGCAGAAAGGGGTGTCTTCCTTCACTAAAATGAAAATATGTTTGGAACGATGCCTATAGTTAAATCTTGTTCACACTTTGATCTCATGTGAAGACATTTTATAGTCCTTATTATCCTTGACTTTGAAAACTCCTCGTATGTGCTTTAAAAAGACTATTAACAAAACTTGATTACAAGATTCTGGGAAGGAACATGTACTGTGGCAATGCTGAAGAGTCATTTCATTGTAATAACATGAAACAAAGATTATTATGGTAAAGAAAACAATATTATACTTGCAACCACTGACTGAATCTGTTCTACTGTGAAGGTTCTGTTTATTGCTGCAGTTTCTCTCCATTCCTTTCTTTCTCTGCCTGCTGTATTTCTCGCTGCCATTTTAGAAAAAGACCTCTGCATATCCTCAGTGGCTGCTGGCACCTTTAAAATATTTTCATACAATGTATTTAATATGAATCTAAAAATATGTACAGAGACATCTTATAGGTATTTAAATATTCCACTCTGAAGATGATACATAACTTTTGTTGATATGTATACAAAAACTCTGTACTTAAATACAGTTTTTCTCACTAATTTTCCATAATTTGATACTGACCCAAACACTTAACATTGACCATTTACATGTTCCAGAGTGTGCCTTTCAATCTACTCAGTTATGTAAATATAGTTATCTTCACAGTGGGAGCTGTACATCTGAAATGATTTTTTATATTTCATAAATTCAGGCCACATTTCTACCTGTTTATCCCGTTTGTGATTTTATGGAGCAATTAGTCTGCCAAATACAGTTAAAAAAAAAAAAAAAAGGTTTATTCATTTATCCTAAGTAACCTTTGTGAAGTTGTTTTCATATAGCTCATTCTAAAGATTAAATGGTTCGTAATGAACTTGCCTGCAAATATGAATTATAATCCTACATATTAGCACTACCTAAAATAGTTACAGCACCCAAGAAGCAAATGTGGAGAAATAATCCTCTGTCAACATAATTTATTTTTCAGACTCTAACAAGGCTGAAAAAATTAACTGACTAAATGGGGGACCATGCACTTCCTTATATGCCTGTCATTGTCTCCTGGGCTGATGGGATTCCTGCTTCAGTCACCTTATCTTAACCTGAAACGTACCATGCAGAGAAGTTCAGAAGGGCAGAAACCATATTGATGTAAATACAAGAAACGGAGCCTGATTCTCCTTTACTTTTTGATCTAGTTACGGGGTATAAAGTATAATTATAACTACGAAGGTGCATAAAGGAAGTAAAAAGCACTTGCATGTGGGCATTATCATATTTTAAACAAAGATTTAGATCCATTTATGCCATTAAACATTTTAGTGATGCCATAGTATATGTAGCTGCCAGGTCTGGAGAACTACTGTTTTCTTAAGTCACTTGCATTTTTAGATCTGGTATCTTTTTTGTCCCCTTTTCTTGGAGCTGTAATAACAGGAAAACTCTCCAAGAATGCTGACTTAGGATCTAGTTCAAAAGAATTGGGGAGCCTGGTTTTAAGCTCTTGGAGAACATATTTCAGCTTTCACATCTTACTGACTCCCCTTCTTTTTCCCAAACCTGTTTTTTCTCCATACTAAACATTTTCATTTCTTTATTTCTTTGTTCCTTTATAAATCTCTGCCGTGATATCTACAGCTGAATCCCATATATATAAACACACATACTTTTTAATATAAATATTTAACAATAATGTTAAACAATATAAATGTCTAAAGACTCTCTAGATAAACACTTATATTTATACAAATATAAATGATATAATATACAAATATATGCATTTAAGTAGTTCTATAAATCTGAAGCATATGCAAATATTCTATTGTTAAGATAAATATCATATATAAACTCTATATGCATAAGCTCTTTATACATGCACCTTTGTTACTGATTTAATCTTCAAGAGATTGGTTCTTTCCCAGAATCTACTCACTCTTATTATTGATTATTTAATTCATTTATTAAATGTCTATGCGTATTTCATAAACTCTGTTCTGAGAGCACTCCTGGACTCCCTCCTGCTTCCTTTGAGCTACACTCTGCAGCCCTCCCCTGTGCTCTGCATCATGGCCAATCTCAGAAAACACTGGTCTTCAAAAATACTGATCCCCAGAAATGCAGACATAAACCTGTATATTAAGTAATCTTATGTCTTCCCTATTTGATCATATTTTTAGAAATAAGGAGGCATCAGCAGCTGCATCTCCAGTTTTTATAATGTTACTATAGCAGTCCCTTCCTGCATGTTAATGAAGACAAACAGAGGAGAAAGGAGCCCAGTTTTGCCATCATGTTGATAGTCTGGCAAGTTTTGTATAGTCTACTCACTTTTTAGGGCTGCCTTATTTCGGTGAACACCTGTAGAATCCAGTTGTAGAAAAATATTTAATACCTTGCTTTCCTCCCTCAATATCTTACCTTGTAGGCAACGGATAAAATTAGGATTTCATCTCTTTTCTTTTTTCTTTTCTTTCTTTTCTTTTCTTTTCTTTTCTTTTCTTTTCTTTTCTTTTCTTTTCTTTTCTTTTCTTTTCTTTTCTTTTCTTTTCTTTTCTTTTCTTTTCTTTTCTT